>JAXCHB010000092.1:600000-765000 GCA_036926305.1 Uropetala carovei
CTCTCTCCAGATTCTTTCTCTCCCTCCCTCTCTTCCCCTCCCCATTCCACCATACGTCGCTCTCATCCATTCCCCAGCCTTCCCGCACAACGAGATTAACCTTCTCTGCAATCCAATTCCACCTTCACTTGGCAAAGGTTTCGCACGCTGTGCGCTCCGAAGAAGCGAAAAGAATCCTTTTGTGAATTACAGTAGTAACCTTGGGTTTCTCTTTTTGCGTTGCTTTCCAGAGTGCTACTTATTAAAATAAATCATCATTCCTGAGGACGTTTGATCGAATTTACCAACAATGTCCTCTTAAAAGCTGGTCACTACGTTTACGCTCAAATTGAAATGAAAAAATGCGGTGTAAAATTTTTAATCATAATAATTACTGTCACACTACTTCAAATATTATTTAAAAATATATAGTCTAGTATATAAATTACACAAATATATACATGGATAAATTTATTTTATATATATATATATACTTGCGAAGAGGAAAGGTAATGAGTATATTTAGGGAAACTAGGTGTTGAAGGAAACCCAGTGTGCACTTACCAGAACGAGAGCCGCTGGGGTGTCCTAGAGAGACATTTGTAGACGTAGGAGCTTTTGGGATGATCCCTTCGTCAGCACAAGAGAGAGAAAACTTCAACACCTTGTCACACTATATATATATATATATATATATATATATATATATATATATATATATATATATATATATATATATATATATATATATATATAATAGATATGCCTGAAAAGTTATTAAATGGAGCTGACAAAATTTGGAGTATCTGATTTTATATTTTATTACATGGAAGTTATAAATCGCTCCTGTGAGCGTCATAACGGTTATTTTAATGGCCGGAACGATGTTTCCTATTCAATCGTGGAACAAGATGATCGAGCAATACTACAATATAATCTATATAAAGCCATATCAAACTCACAATAAGTACATGGGCAATGATTTAAAAAAAAGAAATTTGTGATATTAGCCCGTACCTGTCAGACAAATAGCAACTATAGGCATTAAAATGGTCGCATCTCCTGTTCCATCTTAAGATATTTCCAAAACAGAATTTCAAAAATTGGAACTGTTATTTCTACACCACTTACGAATTCTCGGATGAAATCGGAGGCATATAAACGCCCATAGTTCCAGAAACAATGCCAACCCAATATCGAACGCCACGCATGCAAATGGCAACCAGGAATAAGCGCGTGAGGTTTGAATTGCATTCCGAGAGGTCGAAAAGAGGATCAGGATAGCACGACGCGAAATGTCGGTAGTCAAAATGAGAGGGATAACCGCTAAGGTTTCAACGACCCCAGGTAAAAAAGTTACTTCCAATTTAAAAATAAAAGGTCGTTTCACGGTGAGCTTGGCCTCCGCCACTTCCTTTCTCCTTCCCCTCAAGTTTCCCTTTCATTCTAGTTCCTCTTCCTTCCCCTTAAAAACCCTTTCTTCTCATTCAAAAAACCCCGGCTATTTATAAACTTACTAGCCTCCGGAATGGGTTGGGGACGAGATCGGAAGGAGGAATGGATTTTGGCCTATTCTCTGCGCCTCTCACAAGGGGAAAGAAGAAAGAAGGAAAGATGGGAAGAGGGAGAAGAGGGAGAGAGGAGGAATGGAGTTAAAGGAATGCGGTGGAGATAATTTATGTCATTGCGCTTTAGCGAGCTGCGAAGTGAATGAGTGAATTGGAGCGGGGAAAAGGTATGGAACGTGTTGCTTTTCCTTGTTATCATGTCTTTATGAAAAACCTTTAACATCTGACTGCTGGGAAGAGTCTACGGTCGTTTTGATGTGAAATTTCAACCGAAACCTACTGAGATAGATTAAGTAGAAAAATGTGTTGTTTTCCTGTCAGGGAAAGGAAGAGTGCGTAATGTTTAGTTATTTTTGTAAATTTATGTGATTACTAAAGGAAATTATAATGAATATGCATACGGAAGATGTGGAATAAACTATGTAATTCGATGAAAATTTCATTATAATAAAGTACATTTCATAATAAATCAGGACATATAAGGGCCCGATTGAATAATAGCACTGACAAAATTATCCAAAACTTTGTTCAATCGACATAGTTTGCAAATGAATTTAGTTGAAGGCAAACAGAGACGAGTTAAATAATTTATTTATTTCAATTTGTTATACTTTTATTTCTCATAATTTACCCGGCGAGTCACAACTTGTGCATGACAAGGACGTTTAAAATACACAGTATTTAATTCATATCTCTATTTTATTCTCTTTACAGGAAATAAGGATCTGTAGTTTCCTTCGATTGCTGCAGTTATTTCAATGTTTCATATAGCGCTCCCTGTTCTGTCTGTACGCTCCTTATCATCAGTGGATTCAACAATGCCACTCATAATCTCAATGAATTCGAAACCATTAATATTTTCAAATACATTCCTTTACACGATTGCTTGCTTTATAAATGCATTCAAGGGAATAATTAGCGATTCGATTCGCACTAGAAAGGTATCGTTGCAACATTCGGTAGGAAAGCTGTTGAATCCCGGTATCCGATATGGTGTGGTTGACATGCTTCCTACTGGGCATTTTGTCGCTGTGCGTGTTAACTGCTAATTGTTTCAGCGAATTCCAATATTGTTATCTCACCGCTACTCTATGACTATCCGTGGCTGTGGATAATATAACAATTACGGATGAATGAAAACGTCTTTGCCGCCTAAGAACCATACAAACCATCGATTGACGCGATTGGCTCTTTATTTCTAGTATTCAATTTTTTGGAATATGCTCAAACGTAAGTTATTATTAAGGGTAATATGAAGACAGTGGAACGAGTGAGCTTTACAGGAGCACATTCATCGATAATTAAAACTAGTAACCAGTACTTAAACAACTGCGCAACTGCGTGAATGTCCTCTTGCAACATTGCCTAGTTATTTCATGAAATGCGTTATTGCCATGCTTTATTTTGCAAAGGTCTTACATGGATGTTTATATAATCCTCCAGATAATCGTCGTCATCAGCACATTTCGATCAATTGATGTGTGAAGGCCTCCCCCAGACTTCCCCGTTTTACCCTATCAACTGCCCCTCTCCCGCAATTTGGTCCTAAGAACTTCACAAGCTCTATGTCACATCTGTCTTTCAGTCTTAAAATCAGGGACACCAACTACAGACCCCATGAAACACTTATTTGCTAGTTCAAGTGCAAATATACGCGTGATTCTCTCCACTTCGCAGTGCTCCGTCGGAGGGGAAAGCAGTCCTTTAAAGAAATGCGTTTGTTGGACGGAAGTGCAGAGAGTCGCTCTAATAAATGTTTGTTCAAGTGTCCGAGGGTCGTTTAATTAAGAGAGATTTGTCAGAGGAATAAATGGAGATTGTTCGGGAGACAAGTCGCATTCTGCGTCTGTTGCTCTGATATTAGCAATTATATAAGCGTCTATGTGTTGCTGGGATTTCGATTCGCTGCAATAAGAGGATTCTTTGATCGCAGGAGAAGAGTGTCGCTGAAATACGAGCGTTTGTTTCACTCAGGTACTGAGTGACGTGCTGATAAGGGCGGCGAAATTCTTTCGTAGTGGCAATTAGTGACTGTAAGAATGTTATTACGTCGACAGACAAACGCAGTTAATCCTCCAAATCTCGCTCTATATACGTACACCTGACACGCTTCTAGCGGCTTGCAGGGTATTGATGTAAATGTAAATGTAAAATTCCAGCAGATATCTTTTCCCTGTCGAAAAACGGATTTATTCCAGAAATTCTTGCTTATCCTCTCTAATAACAGTATTTATTCCCGAAATCCTCAGATTGTCTTCGGACGAGTGCATTAATTCCAATGATTCTCTTCCAAATAAACGAGATTGTTACCGCAAGTGTCGGTTTATTAACGGGACAAATGATTTTCTTACCGAAACACTCCGATTCCCTATTATATTAATGTACATATTTATTACTCTGAGCCAATAATCAAGCTTATTCTTCAGACCGGCAAACGCGCATGTTCCACCGGAGGAATAAGCGCGTATGTTGGTAGGTACAATAAGCGCGTAGGTTGGTTGTTGGCATTAACTTTAAAATACAATTATTTAATGTCTTTTACGTGGAATAGCAATGCCCTAAATGTAGATTAATGTGGTTTTTGTACTTTTTTTAGAAAAATAATTTAGGTATATCTATTTGAGATTTGGTCGTACAAATTCTTAAAAGTTGTTCGAAGAATCATCGACGCTGTTATCGCTAGCATAATTTTAAGAAAGTCGGCATTTGTGCTAGTATAAAATTTTAAAACCTTCTTTACGGAAGATATATAGACTACACATATTGACTTCATTAGTTACGCAATTTCATATGATCACTTTTTTCCTTATAATGACCATTTCCAAGATTTCTATTGCTTACTAAGATGGAAAAAAAGAGCGTAAAAAAGAGAGCTTCAAACCATTAATCAGTATTCCCTAACGCCCCTCGGATTGGCCCGATTAACTACTCCTAAGGGAGGTTAAAACATCATATCAGATTCTTTTCATCCTGCATTCATGATGTATGACGTAATCTGGTTTTAAATCTCGTTCGAATCGATTTTGAGAGACAGCCAGCTATCAGATGCTGCCAACCTGAGGTCTTCACAATGACCTTTGACTAAATGGTAAAAATCAGCTTCGTTCATCCCAATACTTCGATAGCTTTTAACGAAATTTTAAATGTATTTTAAAGGAATATGTTCGTAGCGGTTTCCTTACAAGCACTCTAATAACGAATTGCGATTCCTCCAAAATGTTCACTTCAACTCTCATCCTTTTATCGATTCCATTCTCCTACATAAATCCAACGTAGTTCTATCTACTAACAGGTTTTAGTCAAGGCAAACTCAGTCAATGTCGTCGAAAGCCTTTCCCTTCAAGTTCTCATTCCCATTGATATCTTTTAATGCATCTAGTATACCGTTCCGCTTCCTATCTCTAAGCATTTTCCTTCTATGGCTTCTTTTGGTAAACCTATTACTTTCAAATGTTGACTCGCTCACTTCTTCTGCCCATCCCTTATCAATTTAAACAAGTTCCTCTGTTTTCCTGCTACATTCATCTAACCTTATCACTTCTTTGTTTTACATTGTCCTTGTCTCGCACATATATAACACCAACAATCCATAAAATGTCTTTCGATAAATTTTTAATATCTTTATTCAAACTGCCGGTCAAAAATTCACGTTCACTTGTTAATGCCTCTTTCGTACTTCTTTACATTTACATTTATCCCTGCAAGACGCCAGAAGTGTTTGGCAGGGGGTGTCACAGCACCGAATGAACTCTAACTAATGCCTCTGTTGGACTGTTATCGCATCTGGGAAAAAGGATCTGTAGCATTTCTCGGTTCTAGCGATTGTTTAGAAATATTTTCTCGTACGCTTTGATCTAACATTACGTTCTGTCTTGTGACAGAATACTTCCTAAATAAGTAAAATATTCCCCCTGTTCCATCCTTTCCTACCCACTGTAACAATGACCTGGGAATCCCCACTCTTGGAAAATCTCATGACTTTCGTTTTCTTCTTATTAATTTTCATGCCTTTTGCACATCTTTTTATATATATGTATCGCTCAACTTTACATCTGCCACTGCGACTTTCTAACTTATGCACTATCGTTTTTGATAGTTACCATAATTGAAATCACTTCCGCCATTACGAGTAATATCTGGAATATTTATCCCTGAATAGTTTGGTAATTTTTAAACAAACTTAAAAAAAACTCTAGCGGGTTACTTCATCCGAAACGCTGCTAACTCCGAAGCCTCGGCTACGCAGTGGAATCAGGAGAATTTTCTGTTTCAAGAAATAAGGAAGAATACCAAATATACAACCATTGAGTTCTCTAGTAGAGCAGTTTATGTCACAATTTTTACAAGTGCAATCAGATTGGTTTCTTATATAGATATACAAAAAAACGATGCGCTAATGGAGGTAAAAGAGTATTAAAACACTAAAAAGCAAAATATGCATGAATAATTATGCTATTTAAAGAATAAACTACTCTAGAAATAGAAAGTAATTATTAGTGAGCTCCAGAGAAAATTAATTTTATGCAAAATGAAATGTACATTTTAATTTGAGATGACACGTTTTCAAGTGTATTGAATCATCCTTGTCTCCTTACTTTGCTGAATGTAGGAGAGAATGCGTGTCTCAATGGTGAGAAAGGAGTTCGCTGATATGAATTGAAGAATAATAACTAAATATTTCAATCTTAAGGACCGAAAAAAATTAAAAGTTTATGTAGTCCAATTGCGAATGTTCTTGATTCACAGACGAGCAAGACAACGTGAATTTGAGGCAAAATTGCAGCTGTAAATCTTTAACTTATATTAAAGAAATACTGAGAGGAAGAATGCTCAATCGCATAAATTTATTCAAAAGGGAATCATACAGGAGTCGACATGACCGATTCCGCAGAATAACCAAACTGCGTAATGTATTACTCTATATTCGGAGAAAGAATTGACACTTTATATCCTACATTATCCTCTTTTCATTAAAAAACTGCGGAAATTTTCCTCTGGAAAATTAATGGACTTAATAAAGCGTAGAAAATAGTTCAACAGCACAACGTTCAATTATAATGTTCATCTTCTGCACCATTTCTGCTATGAAGCACATTCAAATAAAAACGTAATGTTTAATAATGTGCGTTCATTAAATTTTTTTTAAAATTACAATTGTATCACAGGAAATTGTAAATAGTGATCGTGGAGAAAATGGATAAAAACATAATATTTGGAATATACAATAATATAATATCAGGAATGATAATGGAGCATTTCTTGCTACAAATATATAACTCGGGTGAATTTAATAAACCACTGAGTTACATATATATTTCGAGGTACACAAAGGTCTACACGTGCATATATCGTACACCTTGTGATTGAGTTAACGTAAAATAGGTTAAGAAATCAATGAAATGAGAGGAATATGTAATAGAATTACTTGAAAACATAAGGCTGCCACGATTGTTAAGTGATATTATATCCGCTCTGCAAGTGGAAGACCTAGTCACTGTAGAATATCTCCTGTTTTGTAATTATTCCTTATTATGCCTGTCGTCATAATGATAGTTGATCATTTCATCGAACGAATTTATGAGAAAAATATCCGCGTTCTGAAACGGGAGAACGGTTCAATGGTAGTACCCGCCAGGTAAGTGGGAGCTCCTGGTTCGATTCCCGGTAAAGGCAGGATTTTTCATGTTTTCATATTATTCCCGGAAAACGAAAGATAAAATGGGTGAGAGCTCTCCAAAAGAAAGACTTTCGAAAGATAATCCGAGAAGATATCAGAAAAGAGGGCCGTATTGGATGAGGAAAGGAAGGAAAAAGGAGAGGGGGGAGGGAGGGTAGAAAGGGAAGATGGCGAAAGGAGAGAGGGAGGGTTGAGAAGAAAAGCGCGGAGGCGGAAATACGGCGAAAGCTGGAAACAATGCGGTAAAAAATAAGTGAGAAGAAAGAAAGACTAACGACAGATGTAGGAGGAGATGCCGAGAAAGAAGGAGAATGAGGAAGAGAGAGAGAGAATGAGAAAACGGGGAGAAAGGACAGGAGAGGTGCACAGTCGGGTGAAAGGGAGACTAATTATGGGAACCTGGTCGAATGCTGAGGAGAGGAGGAGGGTGCAGGGCGGGAAGGGTGTAGGGTGGGGGGTGTGGGTTGGAGAGGCCTGTGGAGCAGAGAGAGGCAAAAGAAGGAAAGGGGGGAGAGAGAGAGAGAGTAAGAGGGAGGAAGAGGAGTTTAAGGGAAAGACCAAGGGAGAGAGAGAAGCGGAAAAGTAAGACGGAAATACCAAACGACGATGGAAGAAAGAGGGCGGCGTAGAATGCCAAGGAAGGATGGGGGGGAGGAGGGGGGAGGGACGCATTCGACTTATTCCTTTTGCTTTTTCCCTTCACTTAATTCGGTCCGAAAAAGACAATTTAGGTGGGGCTTTCAAAAGACATACTTCCTTAATTGATACAAAAACACAACGATGTCGGATAAAAGAGGAGCGTTTTTGGAGACCTTTTTAGGTTGCCGCTGAGTAGCAGTGCGCTGCGCGAGGAAAGGGAAAGAGCGGAGACCGCGTGCCGGGTTTTTTAAGGACATCAAAAATGGGACGGGAGGGGGAGAAGGAGGGGGAGAAGGAGGGGGGAGGAGGGGGAGTGGGGAGTGAGGTAGGAGGGGGAAAAGTGGGGAGGGATTCCACGTAGCGAGCAGTTGAGTTAATTGAGGAGTGTGTGTGTGTGGAGGGGAGGAGGGGAAAGAAAAAGGAGTTGGAGAGGTCGCGTATGAGTATAAAGAGAAACTCTCGTTGTGCAGAAAAGAGGAGCTCTTTCGATTAGTTTAATAGATCGCTAATTGGACAACTTCGCGGCAGTTCTTTAGCGCACGAAAATGAAGTCTCCTTCACAAAATGGCGATTTTTGGATAAATAAACAAAACAAGCATTGCATGAATAAATGAAATTTCCTTCTTTTGAATGCAAATTAGTGGAGAAGGAAAGGTTCTCCCAGAGTTGAATTTAATTCCTTGGGCAGTTTATACTTCTTCGTTCTCGTGTACCTTTGTCAATAAAACTTCGGAAAGGTAAAAAAACCTAAATTATATTCTATTTTTTCGGTTGCGCGACCCTAAAATAACTTTAGAATTCTTGGAGCACGATCCTGAAATGCCAAATTCTATTTTTATTTGAGATAATTTTGAATAATCAGCAAACACAAGGGATATAGCGAGTATAATGCCTCTAAGATTTGTATACACGTGCATGTAAATAGTTTCCACAGTGACTTGAATTAGACGAGAATTGGACAAAATGTAAACTTCGTACCACTACGGGAGGAATTATATTAGTTTTTGTTTTTAAGAATTCATAAATATTAATAAAATAAGTAGTAATGGCATTTTAGTAAGGAATCAAAATTATCTACGAAAATTA
Organism: Uropetala carovei; assembly: GCA_036926305.1. NCBI lineage: Eukaryota > Metazoa > Arthropoda > Insecta > Odonata > Petaluridae > Uropetala > Uropetala carovei. The sequence goes on from JAXCHB010000092.1 coordinate 608,950, forward strand.
TTTCGTAAATAAAATATCGCGAATCAAAAAAAAAAGACTGCATTTTCCATTTAATTTCAAACTATTTAAAAATTCACTACACACAGAACTCGAATTTTATTTTAAGGCAGCTTCATCACCAAAAAAAAACGATCTAAAATTTCTTATTTTAAAATAACGAATGCTGAACAGTTGAGGAGCGCCTATAATAGATTTCCTCGTCGTTTTGCTGTTTCCGATGGCGCTCACCCTCGGCGGTCGAGTTGCTGAGGACGAAGAAACAAAGTAGCGAACCGGATGATTGTGTCCTAAAAATAAACATGAATGAGATACTCCATGATAAATAAATGAGTGAGATCGGGGTTTCTTATAATCTGTAATCGCGGAAAAATGAAGCCCATATAATGGAATTCGCGCGAAAAGAAAAAACATGTGAGGGAGGAAAGGCGATCCGGGATTCGTCTTCTCAAGGGCAAATTAATCTAATTTACGCAAATGGGATTAGTTTCTTCGTCACGCCAGTATGCAGGTTATTTTATCTCCAGGTTAGAGATTCCTAATAATGCAGTTATTTTGCTTTTGTCTCGTAATACATTTGTTAAAATCGTGCCACTATTGTAATGCAACGTACAGAACTAATAAATGAAATTATAATTTATTTATCATTATGCATTATATTTGCATTTGCGAAATGAATCGCGATAAGCTATCGGGATGTATTTTATACATCGATAAATCTGAAGATGGAGGAAGGAGACTAGTAGAAGTGAATGGAGTGACGACAAAGCGGCAGGTGTATCCTTCCTTTCTTCTGCGCACGCGCACTTAAAGCTTTAATGCCCCTCCGCATCGCACCGCGTTCACGATAGTTCCTCTCCCCTCCCCGAACCTCGACCCCTTTTGGAGAGACCCCACTGTCCCATAGCCTGTTATTCACTCGGACTCCTTGCTTTTGTTTTGGGAACCTCGGCACCCATCTCCCTTCTTTCTCCCCCTTCTCACTCCACACTCATCTATTTCATCCGTTTGGATACTATTTTTGAAACCGAGTGGCAGAGAGGGAAGAAATGGAATGGTGTGGGGGGCAGATAAGGGGGAAGCCATGGAAGCGATGCTACAATTTGGCAAAGATACCTAACGGCCCTTTCTTCGCATTTAGACCCACCCCCCCCCCCCCCCCCCCCCCGCCTCACTCAAGCTAGCTCCCACTCACCCCCTTGCCTTACTATTCGTTTCGTCCTCAACCATACTCCGGCTAATTCTGTTCCGACTCCCCTTCTCTCTCTCTCTCTCTCTCTCTCTCTCTCTCTCTCTCTCTCTCTCTCTCTCTCTCTCTCTCTCTCTCTCTCTCTCTCTCTCTCTCTCTCTCTCTCTCTCTCTCTCTCTCTCTCTCTCTCTCTCTCTCTCTCTCTCTCTCTCTCTCTCTCTCTCTCTCTCTCTCTCTCTCTCTCTCTCTCTATATCTCTCTCTCTCTCACTCCTTATTATATCTGCTGCGTCTCCCTAACGTCCTATCAGTTCCTTCCTCTCCTATTTAAGCCATGATCGCCTCTCTCTCTCGTCCCCATTCATCCCCTCGCACACATTATCTTTTCATCCTTTTTATCACCTCACCCGTATACTAATCGACTTCCTCTTTCTATCTCTCTCCATCCTTCTCTCTCTCTCCCTCTTTCTCTCTCTCTTCCTCCGTCCCTCTCCCTCCTTCTCTCTCTCTCTTCAATTGTTTATCTCTCCATTCTGTAAGCGAGAATATTTCCCTTCCTATCACTTCATCTTCTCGCCATCAACTCCTCCGAATGTCTTTCCTCCTGCCTTGCATTCTTCTTCTTCTTCCTATTCACTTGTTTTGACGCCGTTGTAATAGCCACTTTTGCCAGACCGGTGTAGCGGTTTTTTCTAAATATGTCGCTTTTGTATTCGGTTTGCCTCTCCATCTGTACGAGAAATATTTCCCAAATTCTGCTGCTTGGAGAGGGCTATTTTTCTGGATGGATTGGCCAATATGTGAGTTAAACTTTGTAAATATTTGGTGGATACAGGACCAGCTGCTGGAGAGTAACGGAAAAAAGTCGCTAAAAAGTCCATGCAACTGCAAATGTAGGACACCAGCAAGGCATAGCATCTGCGGATATTTACCCCGCTGGAAAGAGAGCAGTTTTTCAGAAAAAGCGACTGATGTGATTATCTCTGCAATTCTTTCCTCGCTTTCCATCTATGTGTGTAGATATTTGTGAACTACGATATATATATATATATATATATATATATATATATATATATATATATGTATATATATATATTCGTAATTCCTAAATATCTTCTTTGCTCGGTTAGACTTATATGGCGAAGATAAAGTGACCGTCGCGCGAATTGGAGTTTCAAAGAGTTCCCGTTTTTTCTCCTTTTTCGGAATCACATTAAACAAATTGGGAAAAACAAACGAGTACCGTCTTATTTCATAAGTTTAACGTAATAATGCTATTATGTTTCGCAAATAACTTGGATTATATAAAAAAAAATAGTTTTTCATAAAAACGACTGCATGTTTTCTTCGATTCGCGACACGAAACGAAACGAAAATATGATAGGTATATACAAAAGAATAATTGAGAAAACTAAACAAAAATATTGGTCTATTGAAAGATATGAAAAAATAATAGTTAATTACAGGCACGGAATATATATTACTACTTGGATTACGTATCTAATTTAAACTGTGAAAACTGAAGAGTTTATGACGCTAACCTTGAGTCTGTTGTGTGACTGATGAAATATTCGAGTACGCCACACTTTTGTCATTTCGATCAGAATGGAGATTTGATCAACAACGGGTAATAAGATAGAGATTCTCATTATTTTTCAAAAAGTATAAATAAAAGAAATCTGATTCACACAACCACGCTCTTGTGCAATATCGTCGTCTTAATTTCACGGTTGTCGGAGTTCACAACATCATACGTAACGTATCATTAGTTATCTGAGAATCGAACTCTTCTCTATTGGGTTCCACATTTTCAAAGGTGTTTCTGAATACGTCATTTCCAAAATACACTTAGACAAACGGTAAAGGCCAATAATGATTCAGAAGCTCGTTTCTTTTTATCACTGTTTTGAAAGTTTGGATGAAACGCGCTATAAATACCGATTCTATTTCTATTTATTTATATTTCCAATATTCTGCAATTGTAAATTATATAAATTTTTAAAGCGCAATTCAAACCCGTGTCGAATGAAAGCTAACTATTGTTTTAAATAAAAAACGTTAAATTTCCCGGTTTCTAGCAATGGGAATATCAACTGTCATGGCGTAACAACTCCATTGTTTGTAATTTGTAAACATTATTTATTAGCATTTATTTAATTCTTTTAAAGGGAATTTATAAACTACAATATATTATTAGGCTGTCTATTTCAGTCAAAGGTTTAACCTTCTCATTACGACAAGCTTAAAGCAAGAAAAAAGCGCCTTATATAATTTGCTATAGAATTATTCCGTCATTTGTTAATAGTAGGTAGTGCATATGTATTGATTCTGAGGGAAAGGTAGTCATTTATCCCTCGTTGCATAGCAGAATGGTCACAGGGGTTTTATCTTTATATATTTAGGCTATGATAGAAAAGTAAGTGGCGTTTCAAAAATGACTGTCAATATTCACGTAATATAAGTAAAATACCCTTGCTGAAGTAAGAGGTAGAAGCATGTTTGGCCAGGTCTCCGGTTTGTCTCCCGATTTGAATTGGAAAGCATTTTTGGAATGTAGATCCTTATTAGGCATTTTCATTCCTCAACCTCCACTCCTTAAATAGTGTGTCTATCATTTCAAACTTTGGAATTACCAAATTCGAAGCCATGTTACAGAAAATCTATGAATTACCGGGATAATCCAATTGCTGGAAAATTAATAGACAAATAACTGTTATTTAATATAAAAAGCATTTCCAATGAAAAGAAAAAGCTGATTGTCAACAGACAGTGATCATAATAAGCAAGCTTTTAAGAAAAACCTGCTAAAAAAGGGGAAGAAATGATGCAATCGAAATGGTTCAGCGTAGAGGGGCTAGATTTGTAAAAGGAGAATATCGGTATGATGCGAGTGTATAAAAGATATTGAGGGATCTGAAACGGCAGACGTTGAAGAGTAGAAGAATTGAATACAAGAGGAAACTATTTGAAAAATTTGAAAGTTCCGCATTCGTTGAAGACGTACGCGGCATAGTCGTCTCCATCGGTGTTAGTGAACGTAATGTTAGATGAGAGTACAGGAGAAAATATGTCGAAACAATCGCTAGAACAGAGAAATACTACAGATCCTTTTTCCCAGACCCGATAAGACAGCCAAATAGAGTTCACTTGGTGTTGTGTCACCCCTTGCCAAACGCTTCTGGCGGCTTGTAAGGTATTGATGTAAATTGATGTAAAATCTCCCATATCATAACCCCAATGTTAGTGTAAGATTTGAAATTTGATAAACTAACTGATATATCAAGAATTTACGGGGAAAATGTGAATTGGATGTTTTATAAATTGAATTGAATATTGTAATCTGTCTGCTTGAATTCTATGTTGCCTCTGTTCAGAATTTTCTGCTTCTCTGTATCTTGCCATTATTTTAAAGTTTGATTTCTCTTGAAGCAAACATGGTATTTTTATTCGTGCCATCATCACTGCTTTTTTGGTTTCTAGGTTGTAACATAAAAACATTGATCACTTTTTGATTTTAAACCTCTTATTTTAATTAGCTATTCAAATTAACTAGTGCAATTTCTCATTGAATTTAAACGGATTTAGTGAATCTACTTCCGATGTCAATTCCACGGCGTATGCGACATATAAAAAACATTTTAGTTTATGAATAACTGAAAATCACATATGAAGAATACTTTTTCACTTAGCTTTTCTTAAAAATTAACCAAATTTGTCTGTAAACAATCCGTTTCCGAGCGTATTGCATTACGAAATATTACGATAATTTTATTTCCTATCACATTACTTTCATCTAATCCAGCTTCATTTCTTGTGTAATTATGCCTTTCTTTCTTTTATGTCTTGTAAGCAAGAAAACTGTCAAGGGGCAACGTTATATAGTTATCCATGTTGAGTATACTGACCCTGGTAAATGTGCACCAGTTGCGTGGGCCTATTTGCGTCAATAAGCATTAAAAATGTAGAACATAATGATTTTACTTACAATAAAAGAAACATTCCAGTATTCAATAGACGAAAGAAGGTTCAATTGTTATTGTCAATCGTTATAAAGGCTCCCCACACGCAGTTTTCGGAATAATTATCAGTAACTATTGGTGTGCAATTAATGTGATTAGTTGGGTAACATATCGAAAATAATTAAATGGACACGATGTAAATGCATATACCATAATATTTATTTATTTACATATCACGTTACAATTTAGTCTCACGGCTGGGCGGCAAAGTTAGTGAAATATATGTTGCAAAATACTATCTTTAACGCATACATAAGTGATATATAATTCTTACAAGCAATATATATATATTACTTTTTGCCTTGCCTGACGTTTTTCCATCTCGGCTACCGAAGCGCCTACGGCTACATAATGCGTTCTATACAAATATAAGTATTCCTATATTAAGCTATAGAAAGCTGATTACCTATACTTAATAGCAGAAATATTTTTTTCGAAATTGTTCATGCAAATGTACCTGTAAATTTCTTAGCTAATGATTCATTTCGTACCTTATATATTTGGATTAAAATACGCCGCAAATTGATAACCTAAAACGATAATTAACTCTTTCTTTCTATCCTTCATTCCATATGTGTGTGCGTGTGTGTGTGAAAGGTAATGATAAAGGTGGCAACAATGTGTTGTAGGAAGCCCAGTGGACACTTACCTAGATTGGAGAGCCGCTGGGGGTGTTGAGGACACAAGAGAAACGCAAAAACAACACACATATATGGGAGCTTTCGGGCTGACGCCCTTCTTCAGCGACGGAGAGACATGTACTGTTTGAAGTGACACGCTGGGGAGTATATGGGGGGGAGGGGAAGGGTAATGACATGAGTTCGGGGATAGGAGGAGGCGGGGAGAGGGGACGGCCAATAGGGTTATCGGAGATTGAGACCGGGGGGAGAGAAATAGTCAACGAGAAAGATGTAGGCTAACTCCCACTGTCGAAGTAGAGGGGCGGGGGTGTCGTCCGGTAGGGCGCGGATAATCCTTACATTAAAGCAGTTATTAAAGGTTGCCTTGTGTAAATTAGCGTGAGAAGCTACCGGAAGGGGACGGATGGTATTTACGTTGTACCGGTGGCCGTTAATTCTGATGTTAAGGAGGTTACTGGTGAGGCCAACATAAAAAGCAGGACAGAGGGTGCAGGTAAGGATATATATATATATACTACGGAAGAGGAAATGTAAATGAGAATACTTAGGACAACTAGGTGTTGAAGGAAACCCAGTGAGCACTTACCGGAAGGAGAGCTGCTTGGGTGTTGAAGAGACACGTTTGTAGGAGTTATTGGAGCTTTCGGGATGATCCCTTCGTCAGCACAAGAAAGACACACACACAGATATATATATATATATATATATAGATATATTTTTATATATATATAAGCGAAAGATAAAGACGTTTTCTTAATTTATTGGAAATCGCGCAGCCAACACGCGTCACAAAGCATCCACACATGACTTTATTTATGGAACGAGGCCGAGAAGAAGAGTTCGAAATTATAATAAGCGCTTATGAAAAATCTCTTCTGTTGCGACGCATTTATTCATAGCCGGCTCTTGATGCTTCGAGACGTCCCCCCTCCCACTTTCCTTCTTCCCCTCCACCATCCATATGGCTATTTAAAAGACTTCCACTCCTCTTTCCTTCTGGGTCACTCTTCGCCACCATCTTCACCCTCTCTCTCTCTCCCTCTATCTCTCTCTCTCTCTTTTAGTCATTTGGGAGTCCTTCATTTGCTCCTCTCTTTCGCCTCCGTTCAGGTTGATTATCTCTTAAGGCAGGAGGGGAAGGGAGAGAGGAGATGGAAGGGGGAGGGAGAGAGGAGATGGAAGGGGAGGGAGGTAGCAGAAGGGAGGGGAAAAGAAGGGTAAAGGAGAGGGAAAAGAAGAAAAGGGAAGGGCGGCGAGAAAAGAAAGAAGGATAATGAGGAGATAGAAATAATAATAGGAGGGGAAGGAATAAAGGGAAGGAGGAGATGGAGGGGGTGAAGGGACTGACATAAGTGAGTATAATGACATTTCCAAATCTGATTCACCATAGAATGCAATTCGGGCGCACTCTTGTTTTACACAAACTTGGATTCAATGTTTGACGGACCCCATTACCAATCAGTCCAAATGAATGTTACCATACGTAGGTTAAATATGTGTTTAATGATGGAAATATACTGATTTAAGTGTAAACTTCATAACCTTGCTTTGTACTTAAAGATGAATGCAGAACTTGTACTATCACTTTAAATTAATAATAATACAGTAGAACCTCATAAATCCGGCACTCGAAAATCCGGAATTATCAAAAATCCGGCACTTTTTGAAAAGTGCACTTTTTAAAATTTTTGCCGCGGGTAGCCTAATTCGCTATGGAACGATAAATTCGCGAATTCTAGAACCAATTTGACGGCAGCAGTTACATCGTGTGTGAGTGAATCTAATTGTCAGCTGACCAATATATGTTGGTACATGTTAGGGAATAGTTTTCACAGTCACATTGTATAACTTATATACAGTCGCGTAATTAGATTCGTAGCTATCGCATGTGTTTTTCATTAGTGTGATATTGCTCAAGTTCATATTGGAATGTCTTCAAAAAAAGCTGAAAACCCCTCCAGTAGTATTACGAAGCGTAAACATAAATCTCTTTCTATTGAACAAAAAGTAGATTTATTAATAAAACTTGAAAAAGGTTCTTCAGTTAAGAGACTTTGTGAAGAATATAGCGTAGGCAGTTCTACTGTGTATGACTTGAAGAAACGAAAAAGTGAGTTGCTGACATTTTATGCAGACAGTGACACTTCTAAGGCCGAAAAACATTACACACTTCCAGGGTCAACGATATCGATAGAGTATTGTTTGAATAGTTTCGGCAAAGAAGAAGTGAAGGTGTACCGGTATCAGGCCTATTGCTGATACAGCAAACAAAGAAATTCCACGATGATTTGAAAATCAATAAAGCTTGCGATTATTCGCAAATTAGCAGTGTCTGGCGAAAAACTTGTGTCGATTCGGATGCTGCCGAAACATTTGTAGAGAGTTTACGAAGTTAATTTCGGATGAAAATCTTACACCAGAGCAAATATATAACGCGGACGAGACAGGATTATTTTGGCGATGTCTTCCTCGGAGCGCACTTGCGGCATTTGGAGTGAAGGAGTCAAAGGAGAGGCTGAAGGTTCTTGCGTGCGCAAATTCAGCGGGTCCGCACAAACTAAAGCTAACTGTAATTGGTAAAAGTGCACACTCTCGTGCTTTAAAGGGTGTAAAGAATTTTCCTGTCAACTATCGTGCTAATAAACGCGCATGGATAACTTCTCAATTATTCTTGGATTGGTTTTTGAATTATTTTGCACCGGAGGCACGTGTTCATTGTAAATCTAAGAGGCTAGGTGATGATTGTAAAATAATTCTGACATTAGATAACTGTCCTGCCCATCCTGATGCATCACTTTTGGTATTGGGTAACGTGCGTATGGTTTATTTATCTCCAAATTGTACATCTATTATTCAACCTATGGAATATTACGCACACTAAAATGCTATTACAGACAGCAATTTATGCAGAAATTGCTTGTTGCTTGCAATAGAGGCCAAGGTGTTGACGGATTTAAAAATGAATTTAACATTAAGGACCCGATTTGGACTCTAGCTAAAGCGTGGACTAATGTAACGGCCGCAACACCGAAAAATGCCTGGCTTAATTTGTTCCCTGCAAGCATATTTGAAGGATGTGATGAATCACCACCAGATTTTCTAGGTTTCAATGTTAGTGACAAAAAGAGACTGGTGTCTGAAATTATGGAATTTGCTAAGGGATCGACGAATAACGCTTTCACGAAGGGTCTGGAAAAGAAGATGTTGAAAACTGGATGGAAATCGATTATGAAGTACCCGTAGTGAATCAACTAACTGATGGAGAAATAGTTAAAATGCTTTTGGTACCCGAACGTGAGAAATATGAAAAAGTGAAAGTGACGATGATGACAATGCAGCTGCAAACAAGCCTTCAATTGACCGTCGCATAGAATTAGTCACTGATACAATATCGGCTTTAGAGCAGCGGTCATGCATCGAATCACAAGATATGATGAATTTGTACCTAATTAAAGATAAATTTATTAAGGAAAGATCACAATGTATGAAGCAATCTGTTTGATATGTTCAAGACAATTTCGCAGAATAACCTTCAAAAAGCTTCCAACACTGAAATGAAATGAAACTTGCATTCCCGCAGCTAAAGACATTGTCTCGACCTTATCGTCTAGACATCGAGAGTAGAAACAAGATATGTAAATTGGTAAGTGTGCTATGACCTTATTCCAAATTCGTCCACTTGTTAATGATTCTTTCTTTTATAAGTTTTGGCGTAAATTTTGGATTTTAATGTTATGTATTTTATTTCTTTTTACGTATAGACCGTGATATGGTATGAAGGTGCAGTGACAAGCCAAGGGTGGCAAGAGGGCAAGGCGTCTATTATGATTTATTTAATATTTTGCATGTTTTTTTACATACATTTTCTGTATGTATTTCATATTTTAAAATATTCTGGCGTGATTTCTGATTAAATTTTGAAATACATTATATAGATTACGAAAAGTTTTCTTTTCTTTTATCCCACAATAGGCCGATTTGCCCCTGGATACTTAGACAATGTGCAACATTTTCAAAAATCCGGAATTTTCTAAAATCCGGCTCGCGCTAGGTCCCGAGGGTGCCGGATTTATGAGGTTCTACTGTAATAATAAATTTATTTAAATTAATTTGTACTTATTATCTACAATAGCCTTTGATTCAAAGTATTCACAGTTTTGCTGTGTTAACCTCAAAGTCTGAATAAGTAACTTATCTCAAATTTAAATTAGCCGTTCCGATTACCAACAAATTCAGCTCAAATACATATAACTGGCATTTAAATTTAAAGTTACATGAAGACCCTGCCAGCAGACAGAAGCGTTTGGCAGGATGTCACAGCACCAAATATCTGTGTTGGTCTATCTTACCATGTCTGGAAAAAATGTGTTATTTCTCGAGTCTAGCGATTATTTCGACGTATTTTCTCGCATGCTCTGGTCTAACATTACGTTCACTAACACCGATGGGTATAACTATGCCGCGTACGTCTTCAACGAAATCGAAACTTTCGAACTAACTTCCTTTTGTACTCAATTCTTCTACTCTTCAACGTCTGCCATTTCAGGTCCTTCAAGATCTCTGATACACTCGAATCATACCGATTTTCTCCCTTTACAAGTCTAGCCACACTACACTGAACGATTTCGAGCTCCCTAGTTAGGCCCTCCTCGAAAGGGTCCCAGACTGCGCAACAGTGTTACACGACGGGTCGTATTAAGGAAAAGTACGCGATTTCCTTTACATTCGAGGAGATTCCCCGCAGGACTCTAGAAGAATGCCCTTGAACTCTGTTTGCCGATGCTATGACGGTTTTGATATGCTCCCTACTAGACAATTTACTACTGAGTGTGACTCCTAGGTATTTGTACCTATTGACGTATTTTAGCTTTAATCCACATATTTCGTACGGGTACCGGACGAAATTCATGGACCACATGAAATTTATTGCGACGCATTTCTTTATATTCAGGTCGAGTTTTCAGTCTTTATAGCACTTCGTAATAGCCTGAAGGCCCCTTTGCAAAGTCTCCTTGTCGTTTACTGTATTGATTTCACCATACAGAAGGGTTTACACTTTATATTATCTGCTAAATCATTTATATATACCAAGAATAACAACGGACCAATTACCCATCCCTGAGGCACTTTGGAAGTCACTTTGACGACGTCTGATTCAACTCCATCGAGATCTACTCTCTGTGTTCTACCTTAAAGGAACGAAGCTATCCAATTTAAAATTTTCTCGATCATTGAATAAGCCTTAAAATTTTGCATTATTTTCGCATTGAAAAAGGTGTCGAAGGCTTTCCTAAAGGCTAAAAATACTGCATCTATCCCTATTCCTTTGTCTGCTGCTTTCACAATGCCATGTGTGAGTAGCGCTAACTGTGTCTCTTATGATTTACCTCTCCGAAAACCATGTTGTCTCTATTCAGGGCACCTTTACTTTCAAGGAATGGCATTATTGAGTTAGCTATAATGTGCTCAAAAACCTTACAGAAAATTGATATCAGTGATATGGAGCGGTAGTTCTCCACTTGTAATTTACTTCCCATTTTGTATACAGAGCAAAGGCAAAGTTTTTAATCTCCATTGTAGAATAAATACCGAGGCTGATATTAATTCAGGTATATTTACAGAATAAATACAAAGTTTTATTCCGTCCTTTACACTGTTGCTCCCAATCAGAAATTCGGAGTTTTTTAGGTTTATCCATAAAAAAAACTATGTCATCCATCTGACATAGAAAGAGACGAAATTTTATTAACAGCCATCTTTACTTTGAAAATCGCAGCGTTCTATTAATTAATTTCGTTTTGTGGACAGACATTTATAACTACGTATGTACCTTCTGATCAACATTGATTTTATCACAAATTTAATGAATACAATTGAAATGATTCCCGCGAAATATCTGTACGTACATCCTAAAACATTGCCTAACTACGAGAGCTGGAAAGGAAGTAGTGGCTACACTGTCGTCTCGCGTCGTACGAACACCAGATGGTATAGTTGTGCCTGGAGCTAGTAGTAGGTTGTGTGGTAAGTCGGATGTGCGCAGCTGTACAAGATCACGGCATCAGAACACAAGCGTTCGAGGTAGTGAAGTTGTGTCGTCAAAGAGGACCGCCCTAAAGATATGTTTACCAAGGTGAAGCAACGTGCATGGATAAAAATAGAGGTGGCTCGAGGACGCAATCCCAAGGACTGCCGGCAAGGTCTTCAGGAAGCATGCGGTGCTCAAGCATTACCATATCGGACAGTGGCACGGTGGGTGTCAGCGTTTCGCAGTGGCCGGGATAGCGTGACGGATGAGCCTCGTTCAGGACGGCCTAGCGTCGATGACCACTACGTGCAGCTCATTCAGTCATTGTTGGAGGTGTATTGACGGTGGACAGCGCGAGAACTAGACGCGGAGGGAGGGGTGAGCCACATAACGGCGTTGCACATTCTGAAAGACATCCTCGGTCATTGCAGGATTGCAACACGCTGGGTACCCCATCACTTCACCGAGGTGCAAAAATGGCACCGATACGCCCTTGCTAATGACCATCTGGAAAGTTACCCCAGAGAAGGGGACGCATTCATCGAAAGGATTATCGCTGTGGATGAAACTTGGGCTAGATCGTACGAACCAGAACTGAAGAGGCAGTCAAATGAATGGCGGCACCCACAATCTCCCCGTCCCAAGAAACTGCGCCAAGAACCCGGTAAGGTTAAGGTAATGTTGGTAGTGGCGTATGATGTCCATTGTGTCATACTTCATCATGCAGTTCCCCAGGACCAGACTGTCAACGCACAGTACTACCGCAATTTTCTGGAGCGTCATCTTCGTCCCGCTCTGCGGAGAAAGCGACCGCATTTCCGAGAAAATCCACCCATTGTCTTGCACGACAATGCGCGCTGTCACGTGGCCGCCACTGTTACGGATCTTCTGGGACGGTGGCAGTGGGAAGTACTTGAACATGCACCATACTCCCCGGACATGAGCCCATGTGACTTTGACCTCTTTGCAAAGATGAAACAACCCCTACGAGGCAAGCGTTTTCGTGCGAGAGACGCTATCATGCAAGCAATAGGGTGCTCTCTTGCCAACATCAACAAGAACGGTTCTGCTGATGGTGTCCGGTGCCTTCCCAAGGTGTGGCAACGGGTTGTGAACATGGGAGGAGACTATATTGAAGGGATGTAATCCCACTTATTGTCACAATAAATTCTGTCGTCATATATATCGGTGTTGCCACTAATTTCTTTCCAGCCCTCGTAATTTTCATCGTAAATGTTCTCATCCTTCTAAGAACGTGCGGGGCTTTGGAGGAAAGGATGCCCTCTCTTCGCTCTCCCGCACTAAAGCCCTTCTATTTCCTATGCACTTCACTCAGACACGCAATCAACAAATCCTATATTCTGTCATTCAGAGAGAAATGTGGGAAAAAGTTTTAAGACTCATAAATATACTGAATTGGACCAAATTCCAAATATACGTGTATATCATCAAATGCACACTTTCAAAGAAACAGATTTTAAACAAAATAAGAGAAAATTTAGCCTCGTGGGGTGTCTAATAATTTAATCAGATTTTTCACTTATTAGCAATATCATTATTTTATAAATATCGAAATATTTTTTTCAAAACTTAGGAATTGTTATTATAATCTTTCTTTATATCACAGTAAATACACAAATATGTATTAGACGCTCGAGTCACTTCCCTGCCTACAGAACCATTACTCAGAATATCATATTGTTATTGTTCTAGAATGAGTAATATAGTAAGATGACGAATCTTTTAAATTTAAAAAGGAAATATGTATGATAATGATTGACACAAGCGAAAGAGGGTGTGGAACGGATAATGGAGGATATCGATGAGAAAGGAAGCGATTATATTTGGAAAATAATTCGGCAGCTAAGGAAAAGGCAGAGGGAAATTACACGTTCGAGAAATCGGTTAAAGAAAAATAGTTAAGAATAGAAGCGGTCACTAACAAACACGACTGTGTTTTAAAAGGACAATACAGAAGAAATAAGTTAAGGTCGGGAGAAAATTCTATTATGGCTTTCAAGCATTCTGTTCTTGTTGCTATTAGTAGACTGCTTCAAAGATACCGTCAATTATTGTTGCTTATAACATCGTCTAAATGTCAAAAGCAGGGAAATGTCTCCAGAAAACAAAAACAAAAAGTTTTGGGATATTAAGGTGAAAATCATCAAACTCGCATCTTCATTTAATCACTACTATGGGAAATATTTACGTTATTCTTATTTTTTTATTTATTAAATAAGTTCACATACAGGGTTATCGCCAATTTACAGTGAACATAATAACAAACAATATAATTAAACACAAAAAGTCAGCACAAATAATAGTAACAGATACAAACTAGCAAGCATTTCATAATACAAGCAAGACATTTTTAAGCTAATATTATGTATTGCATCTATTTACAAAAAAATATATTTCTTGGTCGCATTCAGGAAGGAGCTGTAGGATTGAGAGAAAAGATCAGCATTTAGGGGTAGGGAATTTAAAAGAGAAGGTAGACGGAATGAAAGGGAACGCTGCGCAAGAGCAATTTTAAATGTTGGGACATGAAGTAAGGAGGTAAATCGGGTAACTTTTGTTGGAATTCGGAAGTTGAATAAAGAGACTAAATCAGGACTGTCAATAATTGAGTTAATGCTGTTGTAAATAAGAGAGAGATCGGCACTAATCAGGGTAACTTTGACATTATTAAGGGAGAGAGAAGATAATATATAATCAGTAGCAGCAAGACGAAGAGAAGGGACACGGGCTTTAAAAATTCTTGAGAAGAAGTTAAAGACTTGGTTGAGAGAGGAAACATTAGAAATAGCTGACATAGACCATATGGGAGAGCAATAGGATATAACTGGAAGTACAATAGTAGTGAAGTACAGTTTAAGAGACACAGAATCTCTTATGACGGTGAACCGATAGAAAATGCCTAGAAAAGACATGGCTTTCATTTGATATTGTTGATGTGCTCACAATAATTCAATTTACTGTCAGTAGTTACGCCGAGATCCTTTTGTGAGGAGACTCTTATCAGTGGGAGGGAATTTAATAAGTAGTTGTAAATAATTGGAAATTTACGGAGAGAAATTGACATTAAAGTACATTTAGAAATATTAAGTTTTAGCTTCCATAGATTGCACCAGCTAGCCATCACATCTATAGCTTGGTGGAAAGCCAAGCAGTCATTAATGGTATTAATTTCAGTAAATAATTTACAATCATCAGCAAAGTGTAAAGAATGGATAGAGGGAAAGTGAAAAAGCGCGGCCAAGTCATCAGCATAAAGGGTAAAAAGATAGGGGCCAAGAACACTTCCTTGGGGATCGCCAGATGTAACAGGAGACCATTTAGAATATGTGCCACAGAGAACAACCCGCTGGATACGATTATTAAGATAGCTAGCGAGTAATCGGAGAAAATTACCGTATATAAAAAAACAGTGATTAAGCTTATGGAGAAGAAGAGCATGGTCAATGGAATCAAACGCTTTCGAGAAATCTAGGAAGATAGAATCTAACTGGGAGTTATTTACTATAGCATTTACTGCATGATTTTGGAAAGCTGCTAAGTTAGTCAAACAAGAGCGGTTTAGTAAGAATCCATTTTGGTTAGTGGATAAGTATGGGGCAGTGATATAATATAAACGATTAAGTATAATTCTCTCTCAAACAGAGAAAAATATAGGGAGTAAAGAAATAAGACGATAGTTTGTGACATCGGACTTGGAACCAGATTTATGAATTGGAATTATATTAGCGGATTTCCATTGTGTTGGGAAAATGCCTATTGAAAAAAACGGTTATATATGATTGAAAGAGGAATAGAGGGAGACTAAGAACAGTTTTTAATGACAACAGGACTTATGCCATCCGGGCCGGGTAATCTACAGGAAGATACCTTAAGATATTCAGAAATTCTAGAACTTCATTAGTGGAAGTTTGAAGATGTGAAAGGGAAACATTACTGACTGGAGATAGGGAAAAGGCTTCCGTTAAGTTAGTAGAAATGGGACAGATAGAAGGGGTCATGGATTCGGAAAAGAAATTAAGGACTATGTTAGTCCTATCAGTTTCCGTTCTTTCAATATTTTCGTAGGAAACAATATCAGGAATACGCGAATGTTTACGGCATCTATTTAATAAGGACCAAAATTTTCCTGGATTATTAGATATACAGGAAGACATAGATTGGACATAGTCAACATAATCACGGTTAATCAAGGCCTTGGAATGTCTCCTCAAGTCAGTAAAAGTTCGGCGAGATTCAACGCTTGGATAAGATATCCACAGATACCAAACTCGATTTTTATTACCTAGGGCGTAAATAGTATCAGTTTTAAACCATGGAGGAAACTTACTTGCCCTAAGTTCCTTAAACGGTACAAATGTTATGCGACTAATTAAGATTTCCTGAAATACATCCTTTTTAAAGCGCAAAAATTCTAATATTCTAATATAGACACATTTCTAGCCAATTTTCGCATGCTCCGAGTAGTACTGCGCCAGAGCGTTTTGCTGTAGGAGGAATTGTATGGAATATATGCATTTGCAGGAAAGGCAAAGAAGAAAAAAATGATGAATGCGTGTGAGGAATAGGGAGCGAGGAAAAGAGGGAGGAAGAATGAGGGAGATTGGATAACATGGAGGATGATAAATCACCGGCCGCATTGATTTGAGACACCGCGGAAATTGAGTGATAGATTCAGTACTGCCAACCAAAGGGCATTTTTTTAAAGCCTCATTTCCTTCCGAAGAAGGAAAGAGCTGTTTAGAATTTAGGACGCTTACCAATCGACGTGAAGAATGACTTGAACACAAGGCGTATAATTAAATATCTCGTCGATCAGTCATTATGTGATCGACGATATGCACTTTGGACTTATCTGAAAGCGTCAGAATGGATTATCGCCATTCATTCGATCGAACATTTGGATGTTCAGATAACTTTGTATCTGAATACAATCGCGTTCGAAATAAAACGAAATCGGACGGCGTGTGGCTGAGCGGTTTAGCATTCTGTCGCGATAAGAATTAATTCGCCAATACAGAATTCGATATAGTACCAATGGTGCAAAATGATACGGCTAAAATTAGAACGCTATTTCTGTGGCTGCTACAGTACGAATTCCAACTGAATGCAACCTGTCGCATCTCAAACAATTTAAGTGGCGAAAAATTTAGGATGGAAATCTCTAACTGCTTAGTTTAAATGTGTTTTAACAAAAAGGGATAATAAACAATGATAATTGATGTTAAATAACACTAAAACCCAAATTATAATAATTGATTATATATCACTGTTAATGATGATATATAGGAGTAATTTTTAATATTAACACAAATTGTATATGGAAATGAAGCAAAAGGTAAACATTACTATGGTTTACAATATGAGAATGCGGTGTTGGAGAAATTATTAAAAGGTAATTAGGCGCTCTATACATTTTTGCCAAAACTGAAGAGTGCGAGAGAAAAATTCGAACAATATATCTTGCGAGTTCCAGTTTTTGTAATATACCTGAAATAAGAAAGCAACTATGCTATACTAGCAAGTATTCCACAAAAGACGCAGAGACAATCGCTGATAATCATAGTTGTATTTCTCCCCGGACGTTGCATGAATCAAATTCTAAAGAATCAGTTACAAAACTCGGGATTTGCGTAAACTAAGGGATATACACAGAGTTATTCCAGCACTTAGTTTGCGCATGGAAATTCTCTTACATAACTTCTATGTTATAGGCTAAAAGTGAGAGCTAAAGTCACCGTTCATAAAGCAGTTTCTGTTTCATAAGTTTGAAGAGGACTACTAATAATAACGTATATACTAGATATCTACCAAGTAACGCCCTCCACAATTCCAGAAGATGAAGATATAACACTCCATATTTGAGCAGCGAGTGCTTTGAGAATAAGCGATAATCAAACAATATTATCTGGCGTAACAACAAAAGTGAAAAATGAAAATCGGAGTGTATTACATAAGACTAATATTAATTACGCTATTTAAAAGGACAGAATACTGTTTATTTACAAACATTCAAGATGCCTTTTGATTAAAAATTTGAGAATTCTAAATAAATGAGGGAAAATTAATACAAGATTAACAGTATTTCGAAAAATTATGTAACTAAAACAAAAAAGAAGGAATATAGGGATATAAGGAGCTGACCGCATCAAATAGTCTCTTTTTTAAACTGAACCCAAAGAGTTTAATATTATACTAGCTGAGCCCGCGCAAAATTTGCGCGTTTAATTTTAAATTGATTCATAAAAAGATAATAAGTTTGTAAAATAAGTTGATATTAATAATTCATATTGTACTCTAGCGATGAATTTACACAGTATAGGATACTTAGATATTTGACTCTCAATGTAAGGTTTGCGTGTTAGAATCTCACTGGGGGAAAGGCATTGTGCGCATATTAAAAAAAATGTTATCCGTAGGTAATCAGAAATCTGTATTTTATAAGTTATGGTAGAGAGTAAATTGATGCGGCACAGTAATTAAATTGAAATGATTAGTGATCGGAAGATTCTTACGCGACAGGCATAAACTGTAATGCTGTGAAATGAGGAAACAGAAGAATAGAACTGCTAAGACCGGGAGTCAAACTGGGTCTTAACACCTCAAAGAAAGAAAATATTGGCAAAAGAAAGATGTGAACTTTCTGTAATTTACAGGAAATGTCATCCACTTCATCAATCACAAAACATAACTCTTGTAAAAGCGACGCCACAAAAAATAATTATTTATCCACTTAAGCCAGGCGAAAGTATTGAAAAAGTAAGCGCTGAAACAATTGATTGTAGAGTAATGCGGAGTATAAACATACCGGGGTTTAGGAAGATTCCTCCTCACCAAAGCCTTCGTAATGAAATGGCGGAGTCTTACGCGTATTTCCACTGACAAGGTGATTCTTGGTCGCTTCAGTCACGAAAACAAAAACATTTGGTACTTCCAAAAGGTTGTATACTCAGATACAGTATTTTAAAAAATAAATATGCTTTTCTACCACAATCTACGATAAACGCGTCCTAGTCACAGAAAATATTCTTACTGAATGTTCTGGAGTTAAATCATTATGTTAATGAATTCATCCATTGTTATATTTATAACAATAAAACTTTAATTAAAGCAAAAATGTACCGTATAATGATCTTTCTGACTTAAGGATTCCATTTTTACGTCAATAGGAACGTTTAATCGATGGTAATTGAATCAGAGGCAAAATTTCGAAAACAATTTTGTATTTCCGAAAATTTCGACCGCGTAGGGTATGAACATAGAAAGAATAAGATAATTTAGAGTTTTAGCCGTGGAATAAATAAAAAACGGAGAAAATCGGTCCATATTTACGTATTTTAACGAATGAAGGAAGAAAACTTGCGCTCTGAAAACTCGAAAATCCCGTGTAAACTTATGGGAACATATAATTATCTCCTGGAATCGAACCCGGGAATTTAGGAAATTGAGAATAGTTTTATAGGGACCTCCTGGCCTGTAGAAACAAAACGCAGTTTACTGCAAATCTGTACGGCAAACGGTTTTCGAGATAGAGGGGGGACGGACGGCCGGACGGACGGACAGACGGATACTTCAGAAATTATATATAGGATTTCAGAAGTAGGCAAGCGACAAAATACAAAATCGATACAACATACATTGTACAAACATTCTCATATATAATGCGTTTAGTTATCTTTGGAAAAATATGAACTATGTATAGGTAATCGTTAAAAAATCAACTTAATTAATGCGTAGTTTAGTTATCTTTAGAAAAATATGATGTAGGATAATTATAAATATCAACTTAAATAACTATACGAAATTTTATGAAAATCGTAGGAGCCGTTTTTTAGAAAAGCCAACTGTAAATAAAGTTGCCCAAGAATAAACTATCCTTATATTCATTCTTCGAGAAATATATAATATGTAGTATTATTTCGCACGTAAAATCAGACATCAACTTAGATAACTATACGAAATTTGATGAAAATCGTTCTAGCCGTTATTAAGAAAATCAAATTATTGTTAAAGATGCCTAAAATAAACTAGCCTTATATTCATTCTTTGATAAATATGAACCATGTAGTATTATTGAAGACGTAAACTCAAATAAATTTACGAAATTTAATCAAAATCGTTTCAGCCGTTTTTGTGAAAAAGAAATTGTTAAAAATGCGTAGTATAAACTTTCCTTAATTATTGAGCGATGTCAACCATTTCATCTCTTCCTTTATACTGTATGATAAAATTTCTAAGCACGAAATTTCATTCATTTTCGTTCTACCGTTTAGGCCCTAGCACTAGAACGCCCGGACCGATCATTTTGACCGGTTTCGAAATCTAAAGTTCTCTCGCTCCCGTTTTATTCGGCGTAGGGGGTTGATATCAGCTGACTTTTACTCATTTGATGAGAAGATATTACATGTGAAAAATAATCAACCTGACTCTAACCGTTTAGTCTTAACAGTCACTTCTACCTTCAGCGACCGAACCGGTCATTTTGACCGGTGATATATTTCTTACGTGTTTTCGGGTATTAGAACTTAGCGTCCACTCTAAATTCAACCTACTACACCCTAAATACAATGTTTTATAATCAGAGCAGAAATAATTTTTCGCCTCGCACGAAATGAATGAAGATTGACGGCGTGTTTGGAGCCTGGTCATGACGCTAGCAACATTGGTATTTTATGCTCTCATGATTTCTTACGTCCCAGCGGCGGCCCCAGTCCTCCTCCGCCCCTTTGCCCGGCGCCTCTGAGCCTGCACGGCGCACTCCGCTCGCGCGGTCGTTGTTTCTACTACGCGCCGTCACTCTGTCGCGCTTGTTAGGACTTGCAAGGCCTTCGCGCGTCCTGTTACGAGTCTCGGTCAGTCAGTTGTCAGTGTTCGGCTGTTTCTCACGATGGCGCGACGTCGCGCTTTGACGGAGCAGGAAATTATTCGGGTGTTGAACGATATCCCTGACGAATGTTTCGACATTGATGAACCTGACGCGGTTGAGTCATTGTCTGACGATGACTTCGTTTTGTCAAGTGATTTCACTTCGGCCGGAAATGAGACAGAAGCAGATTCTGAGGATGGCGGCGCAAGGGCTGAGGATAATGCCTTAAATCAGCCAAATTCAGATAAATACAAAGTCTTTATTTTGACATCGTGATGCAAGATTTTCTTTCGTTATGTGTGACACAACTCCATTGTGGTCTGCAGCCCGTACCACAAGGAGTCGCTCGTCGTGCTCGTGGAAATGCTGCTACTCGCGGCGGTCTTGCAGGGCGAAAAGGGCGCGGTCGTGTAGTTGAAGGCGACTTCAACGCGGCTCAGCAGGTGCAGCCCACCGCCCGAAGGCCACCAGCTCGTCGTGCAGCAACTCCTCTTGCCGCCGTTGGAACCCAGCTGCAATGTAATGATGGGACAATCTGGACGGTCTCAAATGTTGGAGTGCATGACGCAGAGAACATCAGAATGTACTGAAGGAGATGGCAATGGACCGTCGGTCTATGCCAGACGCCATGTCCGGTCTGACAGCTTATTGAGCTCTTGGAAATTGTTTGTTGACGAATCGATGTTGCGGCACATCAAACGCTGCACAGAGGTAGAGGCGCGAAGGCAGCTGGGAGATGATTCCTGGTCAATGTCTCTTGACGAGATGGACGCATTTCTGTCTCTCATTTACATCCAGGGTGAGTTGAAGCAAAGTTCTCTTGATGTTAGGGACATGTGGTCTGTAAAGTGGGGGCCGCCCGTTTTCTCAGAAACCATGGCGTGAAATGGATTTCTTGACATCATGCAATTTATTCGTTTTGACGAGAAATCAACCAGAACAGAGCGCCTGAAAACATAAGTTTGCACTTGCTTCACACATTTGGTACAAGTTCACAGAGAATTGTTACGTTTGTTACGTACCTGGAGCTTGCCTTACCGTAGATGAGCAATTGTACTCAACCAAGTGCCGCTGTCCGTTCCTGCAATATATTTCAAACAAACCAGACAAACATATACATAAAAATGTTTTTTTTCGAAAACTGAAACAATAAAATCTTAAAGTAATCTCAAACATCTTCATTTACTTACCTTTTCGGGAAAAAAACCTTCTTCAATTTACTTCTTTCAATCGAAATGGTAAATAAACAACATTTTGCGCCTAGTGGGTTGGCAACCGGTAAAACACGGACGAAAGGATATCGTGGAAATACCATTATTCAACGCCCCGAAGGATATCAAGCCACTTAACAATAGAAATCGGAAAGGATACTTCACAAACATGCAAGAAAACAGGTGACCGGTGAAAATGACCGGTGCGGTCGTACTAGGTATGAGGCTATGTCCGGGCGTTCTATTGCTAGAGCAGCGAACAGACAGACCCACAGACAGACAGACGGCATTGCGTAAACCACTTTTTCGGACTCAGGTACACCTAAAACGTGTATTTCCATCAAAATCTCGAGATCGAGTTTTTTCGCGATTATAACACTTTCTCAATATAGTTCGTATATGAGAAAGTAAAAAACGCCAGAAAATGTATAAAACGTTTAGGAATTTCGAAATAGGTATAACTTTTGGAAAAATAAATGAATCTAATTCAGTATTTTTTCCAATTTTGCTAATGTCGCATAAAGGAAAAATAAATTTGATAAAAATTATTTAGTGAAAATTCATAATATTATAGAAGTATTCCCTTTGTCTAGTTCTCGCCCTGACCTCAATTGCAATAACGAATAAAAATTTTACATGAAAATTGTATATATCTAATATTAATTCCAATGTGTAAAAGAGGACCAGACCAAGTTTGAGAAAGGCACCTTCGAGGATGGAGTAATACTGGGAAAGAGACCTAATTTCCGAACAAATTCTCCATCCTCGGCGTGCCAGGGCATAGGGGGGATAGATATTTTGGTATGTATGGGATGGCAGCTTTCATAGTGGAGGTTGGAGACTGTTGGTGGGTTTTATGTGAACGAGGATGTGGATTTTGCTATCTTGGATATCAGGTCGACGTCCAGGAAGGTGATGTTAGAGGTGAAGGAATGGTAGGTGAAGGAGAGAATAGGGTGAGAGGAGAGGCGTGAAAGAAAATCTGCGTCCAATTTAGGAAGACACCGTCGATGTATCTCAGCCACAATAGTGATCTGGGAGGTACATCGAGAAAGTGAGTCTCCCATTCCCCTAAGTAGCAATTGGCATCAGAGTTGCCATGCGAGTGCCCATTGCAATACCTCTTATTTGGAATGGGTGGCGCCTTCCTAAAGAGAAGTTCCTTTTGAGCACCATTTCTACTAAGTCCTTTAGGAAATGGGAGGACGGTCTTGCGTCGGGTGTTCTGGTGTCGAGGAGTTTTATAAGGGCAGAAAGTCCGTCATCACTGGGAATATTTACCACAACTCCTTTGCTTTTGTAGTTTCCCTCCTAATATTATTATTTAACTGTCTAAATATTCTTCTTTCATATTTTTTATTGAGTATAATACTAAAAGTTATATAACTGATTAATCAACGATTAACATACATTGTAATACTTTTAAACTTTATGCTTCATGGAGTAGTATTTTTTTCAGCACATAACGACGTCAACCTAAGGCAGGGGTGAGCAAACCGTGGCCCGCGGGCCATATGTGGCCCACGAGAGCATTTAACATGGCCCGCGAAGATTTAGTGAAAAAGCAATCTGTAAAATTTAACACAATTTTATACTACTTTTGGTAAAATTATGACAATAAAACCTTTAGTTTTGAAAATTTAGCCCTACAATCCTTGTTTGTGCTTGTTTTTCAATTATGTATGATGCCTAACAATCTAAGCAATTTCCGATATAAACTCTAATCTGACCCGCCTAAGCATTGGCATGTTTCAATGTGGCCCGCTGAAGAATTCGCAAAAACCGATGCGGCCCGCCATACAGAAAAGTTTGCCCACCCCTGACCTAAGGTATCAATGAACAGTATCTCCATCCACGCTGTCGTAAGAGATAAAGAGTTGGTTAGGACTGAAATAAAGAAGAAACATTATATATATATACATATATATATATATATATATATATATATATATATATATATATATATATATATATATATTGCGGAAGAGGAAAGATAAATGAGGATATTTAGGGCAACTAGGTGTTGAAGGAAACCTAGTGAGCACTTACCGAAAGGAGAGCCGCTGCTGCGGTGTAGGAGGGATATATATAGGGTGATTCACGAAGATATGGAATAACTTCAGGAGCTGATTTCTGAGGTCATTAAGAACAAAAAAGTTCATATGAACATGTGTCCGATTCCGAATATCTGCGGAGTTATGGCTGCTCGTAGATTTTCAGCATTGCATCACTGTGAATCGCACTCATAACTCATGCTCCTGCACAACCATGACCTAGTCCGAACGTAGCTTGTCGAAACATGCGCACGCAAGAACCAACATTAGCATTGTTAGTTGTTACTGTGTTGGTGTTACTTTCAAGATGCCTTTTACATTTACAAGTGCTGAATATGCCGATATGGTGTCTGTTTATGGATTTTGCGATGGAAATGCTGTTGCTGCTGTCGTTGAATACCAGCGATGTTTTCCAAACCGCAGAGTTACAAATCGAAAAGTTATTAGCAGAGTGTTCCAAACTTTGCGAGATACTGGCTCACTTCTCAGCGTTAACATCCCATATGAGTGTGTTGTTCAACAAGACGTGGCTGAGCAAGAGAACATCCTTGAGGCGGTACAGCGTAGCCCTCGTACTAGTACACGAAGGAAATCCACACGCCTCAGTGTTTCGCAATCAACAGTATGGAGAACATTGAATGAAGAAGGAATGTACCCATACCACTTGCAACACCTCGAACCTGGGGATCCTGCCGGACGACTGGAATTTTGTAATTTAATGGCTGATGAATCTCAATTCACCCGCAATGGTGTTAACAACACACACAATTCCCACGTTTGGTCGGAAATTAAACTCCATGCCACTGTGGACAGTAACTTTCAACACCGATTCAGTGTTAATGTGTGGTGTGGAATGTTGTGTGATCAGGTAATTGGTCCATTCATTTTTTAGGGTCATCTTACTGGACAGATTTATTTACAATTTTTGCAAAACGAATTGCAGCAACTGTTAGATGATGTGCCCCTGGCTACAAGACTTCGAATGTACTTCCAACATGACGGAGCTCCACCTCATTGTTTCCGTGCAGTGATTACCTCAATGAGCAGTTCCCTGGGCGATGGATCGGTCGCAATGGTCCACAGAATTTGCCAGCTAGGTCCCCAGACTTAAATCCCTTGGATTTCTGCTTGTGGGGGTTGATGAAAGATCTTGTGTACCATACTAAAGTGAAAACATTGGATGCATTACTTCATCGCGTATTGAATGCTGTGGCTCGTATAAAAGGCAGTCATGATGAACTTCGGTGTGCAACGAGCTCGATTCACACACGAGCTGAGAAATGCAATGAAGTTGAAGGTGGTGTTTTTGAAAATCTACTTTAATAATATGCACGTTCGTATTTGACAATGTAAATAAGTAAATAAACAAGCAAATAATCACTGTAGCGGAGAACGCATCGCGTATTGGTCGGCAATTGTCTCCCGAGTTCCGGATATTGCCTTGCCTTTTTCTAATTTTCAAACAGCCATAACTCTTTAATTATTCGGAATCGGACACATGTTCATATGAACTTTTTTGTTCATAATGACCTCAGAAATCAGCTCCTGAATTTATTCCATATCTTCGTGAATCACCCATATATATCCCTTCGTCAGCACAAGAGAGACACAACTCTCCTACACCCCAGGGGCTCTCCTTCCGGTAATTGCTCAATGGGTTTCCTTCAACACCTAGTTGCCCTATACTTATACACACACACACATACAATCGCGATAATTTACTCTACGTAAAGGGAATAGATGAAAACAATGAAAAACGAATTCAAACCGATAAAAATCCCCGAAAAAGATTTTTAGAAGCAATCCGTTCCTAACATTTCTGGTGTGAACCTAATTACTTGATCTAACGTTAAAACCTGACTTAGGATACATATAGCTAAGATATATAAAAGAACGAAAGATAGCCAAGCATGGCTTATGGCATCTTATATTTGCAGAGATAAAATTAGTCTGCCGTGCAAGAGGTAAAATTCACAATCTTCCTCTTCGGCAGCTGCACATCGTAAAGGATCATTGTACACGTCTTATTTTAATGAAAAGAATTTTTATAACAGAGAGCGTTAAGCCATTATTCTCCATAATCACAAGGAGCATGCGGATATATATAACAATCGGAGATGTCGATTAAAGTATCCTTTCATTTGATATCGATTTGTACCAAATTTCTCTTTGTAATCATTAATAGTAACAAGACGAGCGGAAAAGTCCAAGTCATTAAAAAATTTGAGTTGAAACATAAAATAATATTTAACAACATATGGCAAAAGATAATTTCTTTTTCAGGAAAAGCGCTGTCTAATTGCATCGCCTAAAAAAATACGTTCTTGAATATAAAATGATTCTATATCATTCGATTTTATAAGAGATTTTTTGCGGTGCCTTTCCATATAATTTTTGTGAAAACGACAAATAAGAATTTTAAAAAAAGTCACTAACGTTCGCCCGAACGGAAACATTTCCATCTTCCATGATGGCCTGCAATTCATTTCGACTACTGTACATTCGCTCGAAGGAAACGAGTAGTCTGGGAAACAAAGCACTGCCGACAGGCGCTCTAAAGCAATAGGATTGCGAGCGGCTTGCAGATGAATCTGATGGAGGCGTGGAGGGAGATGGAAAGAAGCGAGGGGGAGAGGGAGGAAGGGAGATAGGGAGGGAGGAAGGGAGGAAGGGAGGGGTGAGGAAGGGAAGGAGATAGGGACGGAGAGAGGGAAAAAGAGAGGGAGGGGGAGAAGGAGGGCGCATCGCGGGGACGAAAGATAATCGCAGCGGCAGAAGAGACGCCCGCACAACATTCACAAAGAGCGGAAGGACGTTATTGGGCCATTTTACGAATCCGACTCACCGCTCCGTTCTTTGGCTTCCTTTTTTCGATCTGATTCACGCGGCAGCAGGTTTCTCCCTTCCTCCTCCCCCTACCCTTAACCCCCCCCCCCCCCTCTCCTGAACTCTAACGCACTCTCCCTATGTTTCCTGATTCCGTCACCATGCTAAACGAAAAACCATGACTGCGACGAAATTAATGGCAAAAATTCTTTCGCGGAAACCACGCACACTTCTATTTCTACCCAGGTTCATTATCCGAACGAAAAGAGGACTCTCGACACACAATCACGACCGCATAGCATACCATCACTCACTTCCAACCCAATCCACGGAATCCAATTATCTCTCCAACCACATATGCGAAAGTCGCATTTTCCAACGAACTTAAAATATGTCGATTGGATAACGTGCACGTTCAAACATATACGCACCCACAAACACACACATGTAAGTATGTGTATATTTAAGTATTTACTAGTGGAAATGCCCTTAAATATGACGGGTAGGCATGATTAATATTAAATTAAAACTCTTCCCATTCTTCGCCACCCTTTTTCTCTCTCTATCCCCTTCTTTTCCCATTCACCTTTTCTCTCTCTTTCCACGGTAGCGAAATACTTTGCCCCTGTATCTTATACCGCCGGTGGTGCATATTCCTCGACAGGCCAAGCGGCATTACACTTTACACACAACCAAGCAAATTATAATATGTATCGGATATACATCTACATTTGGACACACACGTGTTATTGCATCATTAAAAGCAAAAACCATCTCAATTACCATACACTGTAAACAAATAGCAATAAAAATTAAGCAAACCAAATTCTAACGAACACATTCGCGAACATTCAACGCTAGTTAAAAAAACTTGGAAAAGAAAGGCTTTGGCGTGCAGAAAAAGTTAATATAACCACAAGTTTAAGGTTAATGTTCAATAAAAATTTTGAAGTAACGGAAAGGCGGTGGAGTAGAGTGTGCTTCAAAGAGGAGAAGAGAAATTTTGATTATTTAGAAGATAAGAAAAAGGAGATGGGAAGAATGTGATGGAATGGAGGATAGCAGTTTTAATAAAATAGAGAAGACAAGAGTTGTATGTGATATACTGAAAGAATGCTCTGGGATTCAGTGGCATCTGAGGTGCTATAGCGAAACACGGCGTGGAAAATATTTATTTCCCAATGAATAAATGTTGTGTTTCAAGAAAGCGAGGCGTGCTGAATGAGGGCTCGTTAATTAATATCGTAGATACATCGATGATGAAGAAAAGGACACTAGAATCTTAGGGAAGGATATTTAGAAATGCTCATTCCATTATCAGACATTGATTTACAAGAAATTAATGCTACAAGCCTTCGTAAAAGCTTACTTCTGTTCGATGCTGTATTCAGAGTCATTATAAAGTTTCCATTAAGGGGATGATAGTATCAGTTGAGATTTTAAAATATATAAGATAGTATTTAAATACAACAAACATTTATGATTTCATTCAAGGCTGTTGTTTAGTAAAACGTCCATTACAATTTAAAATGTGGGGTAAAAAGTAGAGATTTTAATAATAATGCAATCACTAACGATAATGCACTAGTAATGTGTATCGTCGGATTTAACAACGATTAACTGAGAATTTAGCAAGAAATGAGCTACACTAGAGTTGAAAAGGTAAATGATATTTATAATTAGTATATATATATATATATACACAATAATACAATACAATAAGTGGTACAATTTTGTAGAAACCCTGGTAATAATAACAAATATATGAAATTTACAACTGAAATGTTTTTCTCTTCTACAGGTTTTATAAACACCTTTTATTCCCATCAAATTAAGAAAGAAGAATCTATGTTCCGAATATGATTTAACTTGCGTATGGAGATTTACAATCAGTGCAATGAAAACCTTATAAAAGTTTTGTTCGTATTTCTATTTATATCTATTAAAATATTGTAAAATAGGTCATGGATGTAGACCAGGAGTCTCCAACCAGTCTATCGCGATCGATCGGTCAGTCTTTGACCATTTTAAAGTCGATCGCTGATTCTTGCCTCAGCGCTATTACTTTTTATTGAATCAAGTGAGAAATGTTGAGCCGATATAGATTTTGAACTCACAGTTGGGGCTTATTTTTATCGAACTATGCAGGTGATTTTATAATCGTGCAAAATTAAGAGCAAGTAGAGTGCATAAATCAAATAATACAGATATCTCTCGATATCAGTTCTCGCAGCGAGACACGGGCGTATCGATGTTTATCGACCTGAGCATGCTTAAGTGTAGCTCGATATGTGGTGCTCCAATCGAGAATTATCGCAAAAGGCAAAACTTTCAGGCTAACTGCGACTTTATATGTAACTTGATTTATTAATTCAAGTTATGTTTTCGTTGATGTCTTCAGTCTGTATGTGTGTATTCAATAGCTTTTTTCTTCAACTTCTAATAGCTTACGACTTAGTAATATATTGAACTAGCAGAAATACGCGGCGGGGAAATTTTGTTAAAATACCATAGGAATTCTAGATGATGCATGGTATTGAAGAATTCAATCGACCGCCGTTTTGAATAAAACGGGCAGAGAGAAACAAAAACCGCTTATGAATTATTCCTGGGAGCCCTCCACAATCATACCAAATTTGATTTAAATCAATAGCAGGACTTGGGAAAATACGCGTAGTTTTATGATTAAATCGGCCGCCATTTTGAATATAACAGGCAGACGAAAACGAAATCCCGCGCTGACCTTACTCTTGCTGTCCCCTATAATACTACCAAATTTGGTCGGAATCGGTTGAGAAATGTGGGAGGGCTTAAAGGAATAGACAGACGATTGGCTGTCATTTTGAATCAATCGGACAGACAGAAATTAAAACTCCATGTTGACCTTTTCCTTTGTTTCCGATACAATCATGCCAAATTTGGTCGGAATCGGTTGAGACATGTGGGTGTGCATAAAGGAACAGACAGACGGACAGACGACAGACAGACTGACTAAAATATAATGGTGGAGATTATCCTGGTGGATGAAATTTGAATCAATTTTATTTAAATTAAAGTATTCTCTTGTACAGAACGAAAACTCGAATAAGATTTTATTCGAGCACGTTCAACTCAAATAAAAAGTTGTTTGCGACTAAATTGGATTGACGTGTTGATCCTCCTGCTGCCCTCCCTCAACCTCCCATCATCAGCATTTCTCGTATCAAGGGTCACTCCGCTAGGTCTATCTTCTGTAAATTTACAAATTAATAATAGATCTTGGTTGATGAAAGGTTGGAGAACCTTATGTAGACGATAAAAATCCCATGTTTGTTATCATGTCCACTTAAGTTATTGGAATAATTTAGAGTTCATAAACTTTGACATTAAGCAAGAAGCGAGAGATTGGACATAATTAGCATGTCTTGAGCTAATGGATGGAAAACGTGAAATGAACCCTATTGTAAGAAGCTATTCCACCTCGTTAAGCTCCAACTTCTTAAGCATCTCATAATCACAACCAAGCACATCTCAACGTCAGCATGTATTTAATTAATCTCTGTTTTTACTTTCTCCATATACGTAGTTTAGAGAGTATTGTTGTCATGAAAAAAAATCGACTTCGAGATTTCAACGGAAACACACGTTTTGAGGTCCCTAGAACAAGTTTAGATTACCTTCGGAATGATATCTGTGTGTATATGTGATTGTGTGCGCTCTAACTCGAAAAGTACTTGCCATATCATTACCAAATTTCATATATAACACTTTGGTATGATCACAAAGAACTAACTAGTTTTTGGACAATACCGGTTAACCGGAAATTGAGGTTTATTCGAAACCCGATTCGGTTTTGGCGAAATATATCCCTTAAAACATCATTATTTATATACAATTCTACTGAATGACTATAGAGAATGTAATTTCCTAAAACATTTATTTGAAAGAATTTTCCATAGCAGTTATTGTTTAGGAATTATTTATAAATAATCGGTTTTTTCGGTTTCTGTCAAATATCTCCTTAAAAACGTCAATGGTAATCTTCGTGAGGAAAGTTGTAGAGAATAATATTTCTTCAAGTTTTGTTTGAAACAAATTTTCGTACAACCATCCATTTCGGAGATATTTAACTTATTCGTAAATTTCCAGTATACAGCGCCACCAACTAGCGGTTAATTCTGTAAACATATTCAAAATATAATTTACGGAAATAAGGACTACTGCATTCTTTTACGATACAAAATAATAATTTTGCCTTATAATGCTATTCATAATAATTTAAATATCTATACCTCAAATATGGAGAAAGTCATGTGTTGGCCACATCAGATTTTTTCCTTTGGCTTTTAAATGTATATTCTTAATTTACATATTATCGTATTTTAATTTTTCTTGTACGTGTATAGGTTTATATGTTTTTATGTTTTATGTATGTGAATTGCCGTTATTTTTTCTTTTTCGTTATACAAATATTTTTTTCTTTCTTTTTTTACTTTCTCATACGAAGTATCGAGAAAGTATTGTTTTCGCGAAAAAATTCGACCTCGAGATTTTTACGGAAATACGCGTTTTAGGTGTCGTTGAATCCGAAAAAGTGGTTTTCGTAATGCCGTCTGTCTGTCTGTCTGTCTGTCTGTTACTGGCGCTGGAGCCTAGACGGTAGAACGAAAATGAATTAAACCTCGTACTTAGGCATTTTATCATACTGAGCAGAGTATACGTAGAAATGGTTGACATTGATCAATAATTAACAGTAGTTTATTCTACGCATTTTTAACAACAATCCGATTTTCTCGAAAACGGCTCTAACGATTTTGATCAAATTTCGCACAGTCACTTGAGTTTACGTCTTCAATAATACTGTGTAGTTCATATTTCTCAAAAAATGAATATAAGACTAGTTTATTCTAGGCAACTTTAACAATAATTCCATTTTCTCAGAAACGGCTCTAACGATTTTGATCAAATTTCGTACAGTTACTTAAGTTTACATCCTCAATAATACTGTATAGTTCATATTTCTCAAAAAATGAATATAAGGCTAGTTTATTCAAGGCCACTTTAACAACAATTCGATTTTCTCAAAAACGGCTCTAACGATTTTGATCAGATTTCCTACAGTTACTTGAGTATACATTTACAATAATACTACTATTTCATTTTTCCCAACGAATGAATATAAGGCTAGTTTATTCTTGGGCGACTTAAACAAAAATTGGATTTTCTAAAAACAGGCTCATACGATTTTCATTTTCTAAAGATAACTAAACGATGCATTAGTACCCATATATGAGAAAGTTTGTGCAATGTATGTTGTACCGATTTTTCTTCTATATCTATTTAGGAAATTTTCGCGGTTTTTTTACACCTTCCTCTTCTTCGTAGATATTTTTCCGCAGTGAGCCTTTTTTCTGTGCTAAACAAAGATATTACAGAGTTTTTTCAACCCACAAAACCTACATTATTCTATCGTAAATCTTTATGTTCTAATAAATAATTTTGTAATTAATGTGTATTTGAAAATTTGTAATTAATTTGTAAACTATATCAAAACTGACTAAAAGTTTAAATGTAAGAAGAGACTTGACAGTCTCAATTTCACCCTTAATAAAGACGTTTGTCTGTCCGTCCTCTCTTCCATTCGGCTTGAGCGCAAAAGTAAAGTCAAAAGAATATAAGCTCCAGAAATTCTACTTCTGATAAATCCGACGTAAATATTTTATGATGTAATTTTTAATAAATTAATAGCAGTAATTATTGATATAGCTTATCACGAAAATTAAGTTATAATTTTTTAAAGCTTAATACCATACTTCCTGCTAAATGTTTCACCCTGAATATAATATAATGAACGTGTTACCACACTTATGTGCCTACTCAGCTTCGATCATTTTTCCCAGACGCTATGGACGCTATTTGTGATGCAGTGACAACCCCTGCCAAACGCTTATAGCGGATTAACTTAAGTGTAATTTTGTCCATAAATAACTCTACGCAGATTGACCATTCATGTGGTCTATCAAAGCCTTTTATGATTTTTTTTGGTCCAAATAATTGTAAATATGAGTATTAAAATATCTTGAAGAAACATTTGCGCTGCTGGTAGTATTGCTGTGCCTCATTGACAGTCGGTTTAAATTATTATTTTTATTTCTTAATCAGAAATAAAACAAATTAAAAAATTTTTTTTAGTGAATACACTTTTATGTGAATTAAAATTCACCCAAAAGCAAAAAATAATTTTTTTTCGAGATAAATATTGTTATTGGAAAATTCGTATGCTTCATAAAAGTGGATGGCTTATTGTGGGAAATGATACTGGTATATTAGGAGAAATTAGTTGGCTTTTTTATCAACCAACTAATGAGTAAAAAGTTAATTCTGATCACCACTGCTGTAGACCAATTTTACGTCAAGAGGAGAAAAACGAAACAGGATGTATCCAGAGAGGAGTAAAACCTGCTCCTAAAGTGAACTTGTCCCTGATATAGATAATAAGGTAAAAGGTTTTGAAGAGCATAAAGTAAGTCTTCATGTTATAATATCTCTCCGGCCGCAGCCTCCGTTTTGCAGTCCAGCCTCTGTAATTGATCCTTGAGGCCAGCGTATTTAAGTATCAAACTTACTCCCGTAACGGACACCAGTTTTATGACATTTTCAGGTTGAAACTACTAATGTAACGATTTCACGAAAAACTGAATTATATAGATATATATATATATATATGTGTGTGTATTTTAAATGGCAGCAAAAGTGTTACCGTTCTCGTAGCCACAACGCTGGAGAGAAAATCCAAAGTAACCCAAAAGAAAATTTTATTGCGTAACGCGAAATAGCAAAATTAACCTATGATGATTTTACGGAGAAAATAAAAAAAAACGCCGTGGAAAATAAATCACTGTCATTCCTGAAAATATTGATAGATTAATATATTTTTGATTTAAGGTATCTTGTCGCTGAGAAATGAGTAAATATTTGAAACTCTGGACGAGAATATAAAAGTCTCAATGAATCAGAAAGCAATAGAAAATACTTTAGAAGGTTTTCGGTTATAAAGAAGTCTTAATCGAAAGATCTCAAAAGAAAACGTATATCTCAGTTCAAATGGAGGTAAAGATATCGAGTATCCGGCGGAAAGGACTCACAAAAGAACCATTGAAACAAACGTCTCCGCGAATGAAAAAAAAACTACCAAAGAATAAATAGATCCTGAGTTCAAAGGGGAAAAATCGCTTCTTAAAAATAAATTTGATATCAAAAGTCATTGAAAAGAATCGATCGAGCGAACTAAGATTTTCAAATTTATAAAACGTGTAAAACTTGGATTAGAAGATAAGGAGAAACAATATGGATAACATATTCAAATAAATATTTATCTCCTTCCTTTTAATCGATTTACTGAGATTTAGCGATTTGAAAATGAAATAGAAAATTCACTAAAGAATTATCGATTTGTGTTGAAAAATTCCAGAATAAGTGTCTACTTGTCTTCTGTGAATCGCCACTGAAGACGGTAGCATTGTAGCTGAAATGCACATATGGTATTATATTACATATTTGTGGCTATATGAAAGCGTTTCTTAAACTTTAGTAATCTGAGGGCCTCTTTTCATTAAAATATTATGTTACTGACTCAAAAACTATATAACTATATTTATAACTAATAGAGTAATATTTAACACAAGGAGGTCTGAACATGGCGTACCCCCTAGAACGGCGGACGGGACAAAAATGTCCTATACGACAAAGTCGTACAGTCGCGGTACCAGGTTCAATTTTTATTGTAGTCTCTACATTACTAATTGCACACTTTAGCATGCTGTAGAATGTAGCGTTGCACCGTACTCAACTGAAACGCTCTAGTAAATTAGCCCGCAAACAGTGCTGCAGGAACACGTTCTAACCTGCATCACACTGCGGGAGCAAGTGGAAGGTGGGAGGGGGGAAGGGTGGGGCTAGAAGTTGGACTGGCGAAAGATGAGGGGGGAGGAGGGGAAGGGCATGCCATAGACTACAACAATGCTACAAAGCCGCCTGCATAAGAATAATATCACAGAGAATGTGAAACAAAGTAGTAACTCATTTTGGGAAAAAATTGTCCCATCCGCCGTTCTAGGGTAAAATGGTTTTATAATCCTTAATATTGAGGAGGGGATGTTCAAAAGTGTAGAGTGGAATGCAACCCTCAAACGATTAAAAGTCACGAAATCTCGACTAAATTAAACCGGAATCACAGAAGCTGTAGGGGAAGTAACATCAGAATGGGACAATATTGTCCCGTCCGACGTTCTAGTGTTAATTGGTTGAAGCTTTCGCGGGTGCTTGTCATGCTGAAATTAGGTTTTTTCGGGTTATCCCACGCAAATTTTTTGCGTTAACAGCCAACGTTTCCTCTCCATAGCCGGAGACTTCTTCAGGGCGATCTGGCCGGGTGTCATCATGTATACTTTATATATACTACGGTAGCAGAGGAGGAGTGGGTGGTTTATAGGAAGGGGAGGGTTGGTGGTTGGGTGAGTTTTGCTGTGGTATTCGTTTTATCATGTTGTTTACTATCACTGGGGTCCAAGTGTTGCTCAACTTATAGCCGCTGTCTCTGTTGAAATTCTTACCGTTCTTCCTCATTTCTAATACCTCCCGTATTACCCGTTTTCCATAAAGTTTTTCTTTCGCGAGAATTCTTGTATTTTCGAAATCTATTTTTGCGTGTAGGAATCTGTTCGTATTCGTAGTTTTCCGGTACACGGTGTGTCCCAGGCATCCGTCTTCATTCCTGATAATAAGCACGTCTAAATAGGGTAATTTTCCGATTTTCTATATTTCCATGGTGAATTTGATGTTTTGGGGTCTTGTATTTAAATAGTCAAAAAACTCTTCCAGTTTTTGTTGTCCGTGCGTGAAAATTATAAAAGTATCGTCCACATATCTTAGCCAGAGTGCAGTTCTGTCCCTGGCGTTGTAAATCGATGTTGTTTCAGAATTTTTCATGAAAAGGTTTGTTGTTGCTGGCGATATTGGTGAGCCCATTGCTGCTCCTTCCGTCTGTTCATAACATTTATCTTTCCATCTAAAATAAATGCTTTCAAGGCAGTGCTTAGTCAATTCGGCAGTGTTACGATCAACAAGTTCTTCAACAATTGTTATCGTCTCCTCTGTAGGTATCTTGTTGAACAATGACACCACGTCAAAAATAACTAAAATGTCCCATGGGTCTAATTTTATCTCGTGGATAAGGCTGAGGAAGTGCTGAGAATTTCTTACGTATGAAGCGGGCTCTTTAACTTTGGGTTGGAGTATTGTAGCGAGATATCTGGCTAGTTTATGCGTCGTCGAATCTATGGCACTTACTATAGGCCTTAAAGGAACGTTCTCTTTGTGTAGTTTTGGTAGTCCGTAAATGCATGGCGTCTTCGGATCTTGTGGAATGATTTTCTTCTTGGTTTCAGGGTCTGCGATGAACTTTTTAACGAAAGCAGCTGTTTTTCTTTTGTTGCTATTAGTGGGGTCATTTTTGATTTCTTTATAAGGACCTGTGCTTATCAGTTCTTCCATTTTAGTATCATATTCTTGGGTGTTTAGGATGACCGTGGCGTTTCCTTTGTCAGCAGGTAAAGTTGTTATGTCCTTATTCTCCCTCAGATGTTTTAGTGCTGCTCTCTCCTTACTTCTAATGTTTGATTTTATTGTTTTCTTCTCGAAGAATCTTCGAAGTGTCTTGTCGTATTTCTTCGGCTTCGTGTTTTGGCAAGTGGCCTATCGCTGTTTCTTTTCTGCATATTATTTCTTCTCAAGGTATTATACGTAGTGTGACCGCTAAATTCAATATTTTATTCAGTATGGATACACTGCCTTCATCTAAATTGAAGGTCGAGAGCTTGACGACGACTTTTTTGTCCTCTTAATTCTGGTGCTGGTTCTTGTGATGTTTTTAATGGACGAAATTTCTTGATTTTCCTCTTCTTATGTGATTGTGAGTGGTCTTCTGAGTGCTATGCTGTCATCCTGTCTAACTGATCAAAGTGTGTATTCGTCATGGAGTTGGCCAGGTGCAGGTGAAGTTGTAACAATTTCTCTCACATATTCCCTAATTCTGGCCGTGTTTCTTGAATAGCTGCCCTGAGGA
This sequence comes from Uropetala carovei, assembly GCA_036926305.1. Lineage (NCBI taxonomy): Eukaryota > Metazoa > Arthropoda > Insecta > Odonata > Petaluridae > Uropetala > Uropetala carovei. The sequence continues at coordinate 645,900 of JAXCHB010000092.1, forward strand.
GTTCTTCGCTGGCTCTCTTTAAGATAGGTATTTACGCGGGATAACCCTAAAAAACATAATTTCAGAGTACTATTTATTTTTCATACGATTTTAGAAAATCACCCTGTAGCATCATTTTCTCTAAAAGTAACGTATACTTGGAATCCTGTGTGCACTTGTAAGGGTATCACGTTGAAAGGTTTATTATTTTTAATTGTTATAATTATTAATCGTAAATTACTCGCGAACCTCTGGACTACTTCTGAATGCATGAAGTTTTTTAATTTTTGATACTTAACAGCTTGTTCTGAAATTTAAAATGAAAGATGACATTTACCCTTGAATATGGTGCGGTGCCTTATCGACTTCTTAAGCCGGTGTCCCGCGATCAAACTTTTTGACAAAAAATTTAAAAAAATACTTTTAAGTATCGTGTGACATCGATAATTTGATAAAAAATGAAATTTGAGCAAATACGCTTTAAAAATTTAAAGTAAAATAACTTTGCTCAAAATGAATAGGAACGCTGCTATATTTTTGGTCAAACAGCCAATTAGGGAGAAGTTGAATTCAAGATGGCTATATTCGTAATCCATCGTATTCGCTAGCACGTGTCGAAAAATGGCGAAAACGTGGTCGAGAGGAGCTCAATCACTTTTGATTGATAGTTTTTCAGAACACGCTAATTTGTACAATACAAAATCAAAACTCTACCACAGCAGGAATTTCAGGAGGGATTCATTCGCAGAAATCCTGAAGGAAGTGGAAGTCTGCGTCCTGGAACAAGTTATTGCGGAACCTGGCGACGGAATGCATAACTAGCGTGAATTTATTCAAAATTTTGATGAAACGATGTTTCGTGTGAAATTCAATTATACTTGTTGACAAAACATGTTTTATCAAATTTATTTGCTAAAATATTTTAACGTGGGACACCAGCTTTAGTAACGTAGCATATATTATCGGATAAATAGCATTCATTTTGCAAATGTAGCTATTCATGAGAACGTATGCAACTCACCATGGTCAATGAATGGACACGACGAAGTTTATTAGACACAATTCACCCGCGTAGAGGACGCAAGAGGCATAAAAATACCAATAATAAAAGGATACAGCATTGGTTAATGTAAAATGATTGCGAGTACATCAAAAATGTGCTTCAAAATATAAAAGGACAATTATTGCATTTAAAATGTATATTTTACGATAGTACACTTGCCTTTCATTCATGATGCATTAACTGGGGGAAATTTACAGAATCGCAGTACAGTGCGTATCTATTTTGTATTCGATGATAACTTCCATAGAACGCCCATCCATCGAATAGCATGGTTTCGCTTTTGATTTTCATTTTTGAGAACTACCTCACATTTCGCAACCATTAATTTCACTTTCGCGCAGTTTCGGAATGATTTTCATACATTTAATAATTATAAAATATTTAAGGTCAAATCAAGAGGTTGTAATAACGAAAGAAGGAAGCGCTTCCGAATACAAGAGAACGAAATTGTCACTCGTCGAAATAAAGGCGGAGCTCAAATGCAGCCTCGTGCATTCATTTGTGGAAATCTGTCCCACTTTGCACGGTTTCACTTTTCACGGTCTTTTCCAGTGACGCGTGTGTCGCAAAAAGCGAGGAATGATGTACTTCCTCGATACTATAGTAATCCGTTGCTATGGTGTTAAGCTGTCCAATGTCTGAGAAGTTATCCACGAGACGAATTTGCGAGAAGACGACGGCTATTGGCTTTCAACTAATTGTGCGCTCACTGATAATAAAAAGGAAATATAAATGGACAAAATTAATGGAGTCTTCCAAAACTTTCTCTCCAATTCTCTCAGTTCTTTGACCTCTAATTCGCCTCTTTACGTCGCTCTGGTTCGTATGACGTCACCTCCAACCTCACCTCAATTTCCGGAATGGAATTTAACCAAAAGAGCGGATGAAATTTATGCGATTCGCACATCCATGCATTGAAATGAAAGAAAACATTAAATAAAGCGCAATTTAAAAAAATAAAGTCCAGAGGGATTCGACTCAATAACGGGGCCAGCATTCCAAATTTGCAACGGGAAGTGATTTCTCGAATGACGAGACTATAGAGGCTGAGTGTAGGGTGACAATGAAAGGCGAGGGTTGGAGGGAGGGGGTGAGAAAGAAGGATTGGGTGATGGGGGTTGTGAGTGAGAAAAATGATAAGAGGGTGCGAGAGATAGGATTTGGTTTGAGAAAAGGTGCTGCTGGGCGATGATGGTTCGGTTGCCGTTTCATCAAAGGAATACTATAACATAAGAGAGAGAGAGAGAATGACGAGTGGGAGCAAAGTGCGATGATTGGGAGCGACTGTTATCTAGTGTGAGAGGGAGCATGAGGGAGCTGCGAAACTGGAATGTGGGAGGGAGTGAAGGATTGATTGTGTGGGGGAGTGTGGATGGGGGAGTGCAGGAGTGGGGGGTGGGGGGGGGATTGGTTTGGGGGAGATGAAGAAATGGGAAGAGATGGAGGAGGAGATGGGGAAATGAAAGAATCCGAGCAACGGCGTTTTCCTTTACACAGTACATTACTATGAAATATTGAAACATGACTACAGCTTTAAATTCGACGAGAATTTATTTATTTGATTATAGATATAATAGACATCATAAAAATATTTTCGTGGTAACTGTTATTAAATTTATACCAATTCAGATCGATTAAATTTATAGAATTTAATTATGAACAATATAGGTTAATTTTGTGAATAGAAAATATCTTTTGATACAAAGTTAAAAGGAAAATTTATATTTTATAAGATTAGATGTTGTTTTCTTGGTTCAAACAATGTTTATTTCCTTTAGACTCAATATTTTTGTAAAAATTATCCATTGCATTTACGGGTAAGTTTTTTATTTAATATTTTCAACATCTTTCTAAGATTTGCATTAATTTGCGTCATTTCTAAGCCAGTTGAAAATACAATCGAATAATCTTCAGAATTAAGTAAAAATATTAAAATGTATAATGTTAAATGGTAGATTATGAGTAAACATTTTTTAGAATACTACATTCCGGAAAAAAATATACCGTATTAGATAAAAATAACCGAAACAATGATTTATTTATATACAAAAAGAAAATGCACATGTTAGCTGCCTGAATATGGTAATAGGGCTAATTATAACAGCAATATATACATTCTAAGCTGGATTTTATTTTAGAAACTTGCTTTTTTAATATCGATATAAAAACATTATTTACACAGTCACGTGGTTGCATGTTTTGTATTAACGTTTCGACTATCGCTTATAAGGGCATCGCTGCTCATGTGTTTTGTGGCAACCATTTTGAAAGATGAAGTGAACGATAGTGAGAGAGAGAAGCAGTGAGAGGAATATGCAGGAGGAATAGTAGTACATAGGAGGGAAGGAGAACATGCAGAGAAAAAGAGAGCGATAGGAGTGTAAGGCAGGAATATGAAGATGAGAGAGAGAGAGAGAAGAAAGGTGCGGAGGGAGAAAGTGGAGGGGAGTGAAAACCATTTCACTCCCGTGATTTGGATGCAGCGAGCGAACGCGCGCTGTGAGGAACGGAGTCTGGATCGGCTGGAGGGCGGTTGGGCTTGCCCAAACGGAAAAAGGATTACCGTTTTCCGCGGTATGAGAAATCGCGTGGACGAATGGCGCCATAACTAGCCGTGGGCGAATCACACGAGTGGTTAAATTTTCTCGAATCGAGTGGGAAAGAGGTTCCGAGGGGTAAGGAGAGAGGGGGGAAGGGGGGAAGGGGGGAAGGGGACAAGGGGAGGGGGGGTGAGAAGGGGGATGGAGTTGGGTGGCTATTAGAGGCGAAATCTGGAGATATGCGTGTATATTCTTAAGGGAAAGCACTATACTTCCATTCTGTACTTCATTCAATTATTTTTTTCGCCCACTTGAGCATACTGCACATATACATATTATGCTTTCCGTTCGTTCCTTTCTAATCTCCCCCTCACCGCCCTTCTCTCTTTGCCGATCGGGAATTTGTATTCCATGCTTCTTGGTTTCGCATTTTGTTCAGACCATAGAAATACGTCTCAACGAGATATATGAAAAGCGGCGGGGAAGAAGTTTCTTTGCGTCATCGACACCACAGCCACCTCCTCCAACCTCCCCCCCCCCCCTCTCCTGCCACCGCCCACCCTCCCCGCCCTCCACACACCCCTTTTATATCGTGGGAAAAGGGAATCGAGAATGGAGTGTGGAGGAGGAATGGGGGGAGGGGAAGGGAGAAGAGAGGACTACGGAATTGGGAAAATGGACGGAGACGGTATATACAGATCGGGGGCGTTCCGAAGGCGCCGGATAGGGGGGATTTGGGAGTGTAGGAGGGGCGGGAGGAGAGGGAGGCGTTTGGGAGAGCATTCCGATTGCGGGGGAGGAAGGAAAGCCCCCGGAAAGATAGTTTCTTGAGTGCCGCCTCCTTTCTTCCGCTCTTAAATTCCGCTGCAAATGTTCTTTTTTTATCATCATCTCCTTCCCATTTTTACTTCTGACTTCCTAGGAATCCTCTTGAAAATTAAAAGTGGCGGGCGGGAGGAAGTGCGAGGGAGAAGCGTTTTACAAAGAGACGTTTCCGCAGAAGACGCTAGATGTGCCGAATGTCGCAAAGGTTTACTTACTTTTTACGGATTAACGGCTGTAAAAAAAAAGGGAAAAGGGTATATTCGAAAGTAAACGCCCTAAGGAAACTTCTGGAGAAAAATAGTAATCCCTAATGTTAAATGGCACCGGAGAGAAAAATGGAGCCGAGCGTTCTAGAATAATGAAAGCGATTTCTCAAGAAAGTAATGAATGACGTTGTTAATTTGAAACAATTAATGGAAGAGTTGGAAATATTTTCAAGTTCCCTCTTCGAACGTTAATAACACGATCGTGAGTGAATATAAATTTAGCATCGTGTTACGTCGACATGATTTAACTGAAAATATCGTAAATTCCGTTTGGCGAAAATATATGACGTTAAACGGAACTACAGGGGCTACCAATAAAATAGGAAATGCCATAAAGTTTGTAGTTGTAAAACGATACTAATTCAACTTCATCTTTTTAAAATATGTGATAAAATGGCCAATAAATGGTTTCTTCGTGGATTTGTGTCTAGTAATAACATTGCATTAATTTGTAACGAAGTAAAACCTTCATGTTAACACAAAATGTACTACCCATGTTTTTATTTTTATGGTATTCTTAAAAAGGAATGAAGATCCGAGATTCAAATTTGCATATAATAATGATAGTTGATATTTTACTATATATACAAATTAAATTAAAATATTTCAACAAATATAAGTATTATATAATATAACATAATGCAAAGTATTGTAACGTAATGTAATGTAATATAGATTCTTCATCTTTCTGTAGCAATCGTCTTCCGTACATTTAACGGGATTACATTACATATATAATTCTGATATACGTAAGGTATTAATCTTTACGCAGAAAGTACAAAAGGAGCCAAGGAAGGATTTTAACGCCAATATAAAAGAAAATATAACATAGAGTAAATTACTTTATATGCATTGAATAATTCAGCCAATCACCCCGAAACTTTTTAGCGATTTTTTTAAATCGCCTATGTATTCACCTTGTCTGTACGTCCGTCCGACTGTGTAGACGATATCTGTGAAACGGTTTTACCTAGAAAAACCGAATTTTCAGGATAAGTTACTACATATGAGAACTACATGCGAAAAGAATTTGGTGGACTTAGATTAGTTGCTGGGGGCTAATTTTGCCTCATTGTTGCCCCAAAAGAAAATCGCGTAAATCGGTTATGAGGTTTATACACGTATATGCTTTTTAAATTATTTCCTGTCATTATTCGAACTCAGGACTTTAACTGTCAGAAATATTAGAAATTGTAGTTTCTTACTTTTGAAGGCGGAATTCAAATCCCTGTAGATTTAACGTACATTTTTAGTTTCTATCGAAAAAAACGGAGTTTTTTCTGAGCCCCAACAATCAACTACAATGGCAACGACCTCAGTGCTTTCATATGGGTAGATAATCTTTTAAAGGGAATCAGACGGGGCTATGATATCATAATGCCATTGATATTAAACAAAGACTAATGGAAGAAATTTATTTTTTGTAAAAAAATCACCTAGTTACATCTTCTTTCGCAGTATTTTCCTAACCTGTTCTATTTTTGCAGAGACGCACTCTTAGATTCGAAGAAGGGAATCACATTTCATACAGTAATGGGCAATTTAACCCGTGGTTGGGGTGAATCCAAATATTATGGTCCAACCGGAGACGGGATTGGGGAGGAGAAGTAGGACGTGGGCGAAATCGAACCAACTTCCACAGGAAGTACGCAAATGAGTTATTGAAACTACTCTACGTAACGAGAAACCTTACGAGTAGGAATGATGAGGGGATTCTATGGGAGAAGGCATTGATGAAGGACCTTTGGAGGAGAGCGAAGAGGGGAGGGGAGGGGGGGAGATGGTGGACGTATAAAGAAGGGAGAAGGACGAGGAGGGGGGAGAGGGAGGCCGGAAGCCGAAGAGAAGGGATGGAGTGCGTGGGAGGAAAAGGGAGGTCGGGAAAGGGTGCTTGGAGAGGACTGCTGGGAGAGACTGGAAGAAAAGAAGAGTTAGAAAAATAAGAAATCTGGAGGGAAAGGGGGAGGGGGAAGGGTGAAAGAAGAGGGAAAAATGTAACGGAAGAAGGAAGAGGCCTCAGCAGATTTATTGGCGCAATTATTTACGCCGATCGCAGAAAAGGAGAGATAGATTCGTTCCTTACACCTAGACAGTAAAAGTAGAGATCCTTACGGACCTAGTAAAATACTCTGTGATAATGTTACGAGTAGAAATGGCAACTAAAATAGTTTAGTTCAATGAATATTAACCTCTGCGCATAATATCCAATTGTCTACATCATAATTTTGCTCTTTTCTAACATCTTCAAATGGCATTATAGCAGGGGTGTCCAACCATTTCGATCTGGCGAGCATCAAGTTGCATCCTAGAATATCGAAAGATCACCACTATAATCAGTGCCGCGTTTACCCTAAGGCAAACTAGGCAAGTGCCTAGTAATTTTAAAGATTTAGTTTTTGTATATGGTTCTTTAAAAATATTAAATAGCAAAATATCTTTTATTTACAGTATTATATGATAAATAAACATGTGATTTTCTTTCATTCTAAAATAATGTGTTTTAATTATCGATCAAGGGCCCCAGAAATCTGATTTGCCTAGGGCCCAAAATGTGCTAAACGCGGCACTGACTACAATTCCTCAAGACTAATAATGATTATGAATAAAATCAAACCAACATCGAACTCATTCTTAATGATCTTGAATACGTTTAGAAAGAAATCGACCGAGGAAATTAAATTATTGGTCCTAAGAAATGGAATATTAAGAATTAAGTAGGAGAAAGCAGTCAGGCTGTCAAAGAGCGCCACCAGGCTTCCAAAGACCACAGCGGTGCACGCGAGTACCAGGTTGGTAAACCCTGAATAAGAGGCTAATAGTTTGCACTAGCGTATAGCCATCGGTAAAGGCCTATAAATATCGAAAAATCTCTTCATAACGGAAATTAGGCAGTTTTTTCATTTTTATAAAGTTAAAATTGTAAGAATCGCGTGTCATTTCCACGTAGTTATTTTAGCCGTATAATAAATACTCTCTCTATCTCTTCATTAACGAAAAGACGTCTGTTAACATGATTAATAAATTCTGTTCTACTCGATGAAAGTTTAAAACAAGTTGGGAAAGTATACAACGTATCACAAATGGGCGCGTTTCGTGCAATGGAGTACATATTAGAAAGAAATTATATACATGTACGTAAGGGAAATTGCGTTTTAAAATTCTTTTGTTCATCATAAATAATCCATTTTCTTCCTATTTAATAATATTACACGCACACGTAAGGAAATTATACGTTTGTTTGTGAGATTGTTTATGTTAGCCACAATGAAGAAGTAACCATGCAAGAAATTTTTGAAGTTCAACTTGAATTAAGATATTTTTGTTTGATTTTATCGATAACGGCTACTCCTACGATAAAAATATATAGAGAAGAAAATATCCTTCTTTACCAGTTCCACAACTTTTATTTGAAAAATATTTTGATGTAAGCAATACTTTACGAGATATAACGAAAATTTAATTTTTTGTCCCCGGTAAAGTGGTACCCCTGATTGGCGTACGTGATTCATTTTTGCAATTTTCTTATTATATTTGATAGTAAGTCCTTAATGTCAAATTTCATGAAAATCCGTTCAGTAGAAGCCGAGAACGCACATGCGGACGGACGGACGGACAGACGGATAGACCGACGATAATAGGCGCTCACGCTGGAAGCGAAACGCGACTGAAAAGATAAATTACCATCTGTATGTTAAAACATACATAAGCTCATAACCATTGAAAAAAGATTTGTTTCTGCCCTCATTCAATCGCGAGAGATCAAAAATCGACAAATAAAAATCTAGATTATATGTATTCTATGTGGTTATCCTCTTATTTGCACACCGTCACAAGGTAAAAGATATACACAAAAAATCTGACATGACCAACACATACAGAGCAATGAATATGATTACTCTCGACATCAGCGTTCTCAGAAATAATTATCAGCGGTTACACTCATGATTCATTTAAAAACATATTCAATAGTGTTTATTTAAAAAAAAACAAGAAACTTGCAACTTTTTCTATGGATAACAAAATGTCGATACGCAATTAAAATGACCCTTGGCAGCGTACGCAACGCTATCAACAATTAGGAAATGTTATCATAGCAACGGAAACGTATCACTTATGACGTATTTAACATAAATTTAGAAGGAAAATCAAATATCTCTTAAACTATCGGTTTTATGAAAACATATTTCAAACAAAATTGGTAGAAAATTACGTTTTCTACATCTTTTATGAATACAATTAATTATGAAAATTGAGTTTTAACTGAGATATTTGATAAAAACGGGAAAAAAACGATTAGAATAATAACCACTTCCGGTTTCAGCCGAAACCTTTTCAAATCTTCATTTGCTTAAGTATACAGTTTTATGCTGATCTGATTATTAGTTTTTGAGTTAGAACGCCCACAAAATTCCTATTAATTATATCTATATCTACAATTCACTCTGCAAGCCACCGCAGACACACAGACATCATTCCGAAAATAGTCAAAACGTGTTCTAGGGAACTCAAAACGTGTATTTTCGTTTAAATCTCGAACTTGTCTTTTTCATGAAAACAATACTTTCCTTATACTACGTATGGAGAAAGTAAAAAGATGAACTACTAGGTAGCGAGCTCAGTTTTTGCTAATTTTATTTGGGTTATCCAGGATTTGATGAGATACGTATTTATAAAACTGACTGCAGTTTCGTTATTTCGTTAAAATTTCGCAGTAGGCTGTAATGTTCTATAGCTTTCGTTGTCTTCTTATTTAGATTTTCCGAAATGTCTAGTATCCCCATCTATCAACAGAATGGTATAAATTATTGGCAAAGATAAAAAGTGTAAACAGTCACTGTAAGTATTACAAAACAACACATACTTAGAAGAAAAGCTGACACGTATGCGACGTTATGAAAGTGTGAAATTAGAGGAGTAACCAAAACTAGCATTAACAGGATTTTGAAAAGTGGTTTTAACGCAATGAGAAAGCATTACTTTCGATGGAGTATCTTTAGAAATATGAAAGTTGATCAATTAAATAAGAATTAAACGGAATTAGTGACGGCTTAATGTGCAAAAAATGAAGAAAACGAACTTCTAAGAATCCTCCACATTTCGACAAGTGAATCACGGCTTTAGCATAAAAAAATGAATAGTATAAGGGTCGGATTACAATGGAAGGAGTCCTTTTTCGAGGGAAACTATAAAATATATGGGCGGAGACAAGAGAAAAGGACAAAGTGCATAAATGGAAGAAGACACAGACTAAGAGGTTAGACGGATGTGCGTAGAGAGGAGTGGTAGGAGTTGTCGTTGAAAGAAGTTCTGAAAAGTGGCTGAGGGGATATATAGGATAAAGGAAGAGGGGTTGAGGGAGGTGGGGGGGGAGGAGGGGGGGGGGGGAGAGGGAGGCTTCTTAGGAGAAAGGGTGCGAGAGGGGAATGGATAGGGGTGGAGAGAGAGAATGAAGGGATGGGAGAGCGGAAGAGAGGAAAGGATTAATTAAGCGTGAAGAAAGGCATTCGGGTGGTAGGGGGAGAGGAAGAGAACAAAGGTGCGGATGGAGGGGGGAGGGGAGGGGAGGGGGATATAGAATGGGTTAAGGAAGAGAGGCGTGAGAAGGAGAGATGAATGAGGTTTACCGCTTGGGGTTTCTTTACGGATTTTGATGGAGCCCAAGGTAAATGGAGGAGGGAAGGCATTTACATCCAAAACATAAAGTTTCAGTTCGCGGTGAGCAAGCAGGAAAATTGGGGAAGAAGGGCGAGGAGGGGGAGGGGCGAGAAGGGTGATTGGGTCCCCGAAGAAATGACGACGGCTGCAGGGCTCGCGGCCTCGCAGACACAGATCAAAACGAGAGAGGTTATTTGAGTTAGCAGGAGGAGATTAATTAGCGAAGTGGCTGGTCCGGGAGTAAATTTTTAATTAAGGTCGTGTGGAAACACGACCCCGAGTTGTTTTTTGATAGATATTGCCCTTTTAAGACTTTGCGATAGTGTTACTGCGTAAACAAATACAAATTCAGGTATAAAAGAACGTTTATTCATTAAGGAACATTTCTCGGTTAAATTGAAATAATGATAATCCTCTTTTATTTGATCTATTTGATTGATCTTAGTAATAAGCAAAGTAGATAAGTTATGGAGATGATGTCCCCGAATTGAATATATACATGAACTGCAGCAAATATTTACTACCGATGACACGTTGTTTGTTGCAAACAACGATTAAAACGCGTCATCTCCCACGTGCGTTGTTTTACCGTAATTTATCATGTCGATATAATAACACGTTTGCATGGGTAAAGATACAACATCCGATAAAAAGAATTTATTATAACGTTATAAAACCGGTTCCAAAGTATTTGACAATGGTTAAGGAAAAATAAAGCACACTATCACAAATTATATTTTGATAGAGTCGACTTTTGAAACAGGTTAAAATAAATTACACCGGCTAACAGTTTTCTCCTTAAACAAGCCCTGCGAGAAGAAATGGAGACAAGCCAAAACGTTCTAGAATATAAAAAAATAGAAGAGGCAAATGTAATCCACATCCCAAAACATTTCTTCTTTAAAACACAAAACATTTGGGAAGATCTAGCATCGGATGCTATACTCGCATTTGGCAAAACAAGACGATTTATCCTTTCGCGCTACCTGTGAAATACTACAACCTCTACTAGGGAGGGGAAAGAGAGAGAGAGAGAGAAGGAGAGGAGAGGGGAGTGGAGTAGAAAAGGGAGAAGAGGAGAAGAAGGGAGAAAGGAGGTAGGTGTTAGCGTCGCAGCGAGGGAGATAGGAAGGAGCGGAGGTTTCAAACGACCTCTGACCCCCGGGCGGCACCCATGCCTCTTAGGTCCGACGTAGCAACAATCAACCCTCCTCCCTGTTCCAAGCGAGGGATTCCTTTACCTCTGTCGCCCTCTCCCTCCTCCCCCTTCCATTCCCTCCCTCTTCCACCCACACGAGGAGCTACTTCTTTAAGAATATCGATCCGGTGGATGATAAGACGAGCCGAATGGGAGGGAATCGCAGGGAGGAGGAAGGTCACGAGTCCTACTCCTCAAAAGGAGGAGGTTGAGGAGGGGTAAAAACGCGTGAAGAATGTGAGGAGGCCGAGAAATTGCGGTGTTTTATGGGAAGGGAGACAACGGGTGGGAGATGGTTGTATGTCGGCGAAAAGGGGAAGGCTGTGGCCTGAGGTACCTATGTGGCCTCACGAAATTGTTGCGGAGAGGAAAATATGCTGAACGAGGGAAAAACAAACGAATGCTTTTTTAAAAGCATGCATTCGATCGAAATTACGATGAAAAGCTGGTGATGGATTTAATATTTTTTTAAATAATGCACGTGCGTGTGACGCCGTTCCTCTATTTAATAAATAAATAACGTCGCGACTCACTGAAAGAATAAAAATGAGTGTCTACTCAGGATTATTTCTCGATCGGATAAAAAATCTCATGCTGGCGGGCATTTATTTCGTTTCTTAAAAATGTTACACTGGCGTAGACTTTCGTAGCAGCCAAGACTCCGTCTCTAGAATTGAGGATTCAAACAAATAACGCATAATCCAATAGAGATGAAACCGATACAGATCAATCTTTTATTATAAATTGCACCGACATGCGAATCCAATTTACGTCCACTTATCAATGATTGGATTCGTAGATATTCTTCAGAAAAATGGCGAGAAAATACTTTTAATTTAGTTAAAACAATGATAGGTAAGTTGGTACACAAGTGCGCTTTAAACTGTTGCCTTGGGACTTGCTTCTCTTGAGTAAATATCTTTGACATTATGTTTCTCAAGCTTAGAAACAGTCCAAGAAATATGCCACGAGCAACGCTATCGTGCGTTCATAAGAGTTAAGGATGTATCTACTCATTCATTAATTTGCCCACTTTAGACTTTCTTGCTATTTGCAATTCATTCCTCGTGTCCTCTGAAACGGTTAATTATGAGTTTAATTGAGCACAAGCGTGCACACACGCGTACACATGTAGAAAAAAAATGAATTTTACAAGGTAGTCTACCTCATATTCTGTTACTATGCATGGCCTTATAACTAGCAAATGCATAACTTTCATAAAATGGATACTTATCGAATTTTGCCGAGGTTATTACGGTCATTTTGACATTGTTCAAGAGAATACTGAAAACGAAATGGAATTTAAATAAAAAATGCAATTTTAATAAAAAGTATAATTCATTCATACTGATTAATGCGTTGTCATTTAGGTGCTCTATGACAGACATTTTTCCCTACATTATAAAATAACTATCGATAAAGAATTTTATTCGAATGATGAAACGTTAATATTAATGTGAGCCCATTATTTAAATTTTATGATTAGGTTATTTATATATTATGCACAATCAAATTATTTGTTACGCAATTCCGCGAATGAGAATAATTATTTCTTCAGAGATTTTGAGAGACGTAAATAAACACTTCAGAGATTTTGAGAGACGTAAATAAATACCTTTATTACGTACATCAGATTTTTAGTGAAATCGTTAAGAGGATTAAATGGCATAAAATAATATGCCTGTGTTCAAGTCAATACAGGACTTACCATTTCTTGTTACCTCAAGAAACTTGGTTTAAAAAACCCAAACTGTCAATAAAATTCTAGCGTGTTATCCTTTCACCGGCGGTATTTTTATCGGAGTGAGACATTTCCGTTTACCGTTTGTCGACATTAAAGACGATTCAACGCTTCTCTCCTGCAATTTAAAGGCATTCATCCATCCCCTCTCGTGGCCCACAATGCCCTCTGGCCGCCGCCCCCCCTCCCTCCTCCCCATCCTCACTTTCTCGGCACCATCCACATCCCATTTCCTCCCATTTTCGCCGCCCTCCTGCAAAATATCGCATCCCTTCCCGCCGCCGCCTCACACACCTCCCGCGCCCAATTTCCTCCCATACTACCTTCACTTTCCCATTACCTCCTCCGTTCCAAAGCACACTATCTCCCGCTCAACCCACCCCATTTCCTCTTTCCCTCTCGATTTCTTCCGATCCCCTTTGCGTTCTCATCCCTCCTCTATCTCCCGCAACCCGACTCCACACAGCTGCCGCCTTCCCCGTTACAACCAATATCCCCCCCCCCCCCGCCTACGGCAGCGATCCTCTCCCCCCCCTCCATCCCCTTCCAATCTGCCACTGCCCTTCTTCTTCCACCTACCCAGCTCACAATACAAATGCTCACTCTCAAACTATTCGGCCGCATCGCAAGAAAATAAAACAAGCCATTTTCCAGCAACTGGAAAAGAGGACATCCCTTTATAATGATCACTTCCGCCCTATACATTCATTTACGGTGTTTCACTCTTATGTTAGTCGAGCCTTTAGATATGCGTTTTCATTCCCTTAATCTACATTTTCAAGCTCCGTTCTCTTCTTGCAGCTTTCTCGTTCACCCGATTCTCTTCTCGAAACTGTAACGTAATGTTGCCATGGCGGCAATTGATTTTCTCCTTTTCGGTGTATTTGTGTCTCTTACAATTCATGAAGAAATCTTATTGGGTAAAATTCCGCCAAACTAAGGAATTCCTATGTTATCAATAGCGTTATTGCTGATTTTGTAATAAAATTTGGTAATGGTTAGTACAGTATTACCTACAAGGCAATCCACAGTGGAATTTATGAATTTATCTGCAACAGAAAAATGTACGAATATAAGCAAAACATCAATTACAGAATTGCCTCCCGGAATATAACACTTCTTGTTTAGTTTTTTTTTATGAGCCGTACCAACAGCAAAGCGAATTTTATTTGGATTGCTGACAAGTAACACTACGACATGAAGCTGACCATTCGTAAACACCGCAATGGGTAACGATTTGATCCTGGGTCTTGCTGATTTTAATTGCAAACGCAAGACGTACAAGAAAATTGCGATTCTAATGACAAAATATTCACTACCTTAAAATAAAGAAACGAATAATATGAAATAATACTTTAGGGTGGAAGATTATCGACTAAGCAAGCAATTATTTAACATTTAAATCACACAATTCAATTCCTCCAGCTAGTTATGAATGAACAAAGCCGCAATTGCTTGAGAAACAAACAAAATTATTTAATATGGATTATTTAACGAATAAAATAAAAAGAAATTTTTGTATTTATTATAATAAAATATTTAAACAATGTTATACAATCCCTTTAAAATAGCTTCCAATCTTTATTCCTCTGTCTTCAATGCGATTTTTAAATTCTCTTTCTCTTTATCTACGTCCCAAATCCCTTTTAAATCATTGTACTCGTTTCCACGGTATTATAATTTCTCCGTCTTAAAATCTTGAAAAAATTCCGTTTTTTGACAGTAAATGAATTTATAAACTAATTCTATATAGATTCGGATTATCTATTCGCGAAAAATATACCTCGTTTTTTTGGCTTCATAATTATCCATACCGCAAATTTGTATTCTGATGATAAGCTGTTTCGACTTTTTCTTCAGGTTTTTACAAATTTCTCTGTAAGTCCTAATTTGGAGTCTCACCTGGCTTTAATAATTCTCTGTAAGGCATTATGTATCACATTATTATTATATATTACATATATGCATAAATTGCATCATCATCATCATTAAAAAGGAATTAGAGTTAAACTTAAACACTTAATCACATTAAAGCAAGCGAACGCGTCCATATGTACTTTAAATCGTTTTAAAAAAATGAAATGGCTGTTTTATATAAACTAGCAAAGACTAATAACTCCTTTAAAAGGGCGCACTGCATCAACCGAGATCGACACTCGATCGCAGCCCGGAGATAAAAAAATTCTGCCTGTTTAAAAAGAAATAACGAGAGGAAAGTGGCGCTATATAGGAAAGTGGCTCCTCCGAAGTGGTGTCGCGCGCGCATTCGAGTCAACACGGTAACGAACAATTGTAAACAAAACAAAAGACGGCGAGCTAGGAAGATATAAAAGTAGAGGAATAGGATAAGGAAAGAGAGAGAAGAGGAAAGGTGGGATTAGTAAGGAAGAAAGAGGTTTAAGGTAAGCTCAGCAGAAGTAAGTATATGAGAGGAAGATTAGGTGGAAGGGTGTATACATGCGAAGACGTGGGATGCGTAGATGGGGAAGGGCACGAGGGAGAGATAAATGGAATAGAATTCAAAGGACACTATGATCCGAGCATTATCAAAACCTCATTTTGTAGCGAAATGAGATGGATAAATCAAATTTCGGTGGAGAGGTGAGGTGTCCCTTAAAGGCATAAGTATGTCATACATCGAAAAAATAATATTAGCTTAGGGAAAAGGAAAGGTGAAAGAGGCAATAAGGTGTTGGAGGAAACCCATTGGACACTTACAAGAGTATGGAGAACCACTGGGAGGAACACACGCAAAACAACAAGTTAGGAAAGTACTGCGAATGCGGGTATTATAAGGCGATTTTTTTACAAACTATCTAATATTCAAATTTTAAGTGTACATTTTGAAGAAAATCGTTAGCGGCATCATCAAAATAAAAATTGCACATTTCGAGACCAATTGTACCAAGGATGTGGTTCTCTAGATGTCCCCTGAAAATTGTCTTACCAATTCTCCAAGCATTTCTGCCTATTTTGAAGGTACACTGTACAAATAAGAACATTAGCTCGTTTCAATGGTAGTCAAGCATTTCCTTTGTTGAAAACACAGAAAAACTCCCACTTTTTTCGATAAAAACTAAAAATTTATTTATTTAGTTTAACATTAATGGCATTATAATATAGCTCTCTGATTCCCATTAAAAGCTTATCCATATAAAACCATTTAGCTCGTTGCCATGGTTGTCGTTTCTTGAAGCCCAGAAAAATTCTCAGTTTTTCCCGATAAAAACTAAAAATGTACGCTAAATCTACAGGAATTATAATTCCGCCTTCAAAAATAAGAAACTACAATTTCTAAGCTTTCCGGTAGTTTAAGTCCCTAGATCGAATCATGAGAGGAAATAATTTAAAGACGCAAATACATATATAAACCTCATCACAGATTTACGAGCTTTTCTTATGGGGCAATAATAATGGGGCAAAATTAACCCATGAAAATTGGAATTAAAAATAAATCGGATTGCCACATGCAGTAACTTAGTCTGAAAATTCGGTTCCTCTAGATCAGTGGTCTTCAACCTTTTTTGAGTCACCGCCCACTTTTACCAATATTGTACTTTGAAATAAGTTCACCGCCCACCCAGTGGCATAGTGAGGGTTTCTGGCGCCCGTGGCAAAGAATAATTTTTCGCTCCCAGTAGCAAAGCGATTTACGGGAGGGGGGGGGGGTGCACCTCGACCTGACGGGTGCAAATTTGATATATTTGCGCCCCACGTGAACTCGGCGCCCGGGCAACTGCACCTCCCTACCCCCCTTCACTGCGCCACTAAGCCCACCTACAATATCAACTTAAGAATAAAGTTTTTATTAAAATAAATGTTTAAAAAGACAAAATATAATTATGTTTATTAATCCCAAAACTATGTTAAAATAAGCATTTGGGATACATTTCAATGCGTACTTTGTGTTTGGTGCCTACAAATGAGGGAATCAATGTCTGGCTTAAAGTCTATAAGGGTTATTCGAAGATCTCCTCTTTCTGTTATTTGTAAGCGGTTTCTTTTTTCGGACAGGAGATTGTCGACTGCACTGAATCCCTTCTCGACTACATATGAAGTTGGGAAAGCTAACAAGAGCAACGATATTTTCTTCCACAAGCGTGGATACAGAGAGGGCATTTTCTTGTTCTGCCAAAGTTGTACATATCCACCTTGGTTGAAATTGGCATGACATTTTTTCAAAATGTGATGGTGGATAGTGCAGAAAAGTTGCTATTTGTCGTGCCAAGTACGAAACAGTTTTTCTTTTCAAAATCGGACCACATCCTACTTCTCCGCAGAGCGTCTGAAGTGTCGCAATATGCGTCAGGTAGGCCACCCGCAGTACACTTTAAGGGAAGCGCCGGGGCAGCGCAGGGCTCATAACTCGTTCGTTGTGCAATAGGAAAGGTTCTTCCAAACTCAGAGATACTCTTTGGGCACCTGGCGCTCATTCAATGTCTTCGGAATGACCCCCGAAAATCGCTGAAATCAACGATATTTTACTACAATTTCCGCGCAAATTTTTACTTCTCCCCATTCAGCGCGCTGTTTTTCTGTGCAGTTCTTTGCTTGTTCCCCATATTCAAGTTAGGAAAAAAACATCCTCAAGATAGGAAACAACCCAGAACTCACCACGAGGAGGTGCCTGCAATTAGAGTTCCGCCCGTTCCCACCCGCCCTCTGGGCTCTTACTCTTTAGCGCTGATTTCTCTTGTTTTGTAGTCAGATTTTGATGAAAATGCTGGCATCAGTTGGAGCGATGCTATCTTAGCTTTAATAAAATTGTCCCTTGCTTGAAAACCACATACCGATGAAGCTGCCTCTTTCACTATCTGTACGCAGCGTTCTACTGTTTGCGTATGACAGGGGAATGCGGACAGTAGCGGCTCTTGCAATGTTCGGAAGAATTGATGAGAAAGTAACTGAACAACTCAAGAATGGAGAGAAAAGAAAACGAAAGTCCCTGTTACTGAAAAGCGAAGAGCAGGGATCACAACAATCAAAAGATATCACAAAACGGAAGATCTTGAAACCCTCAGTTCATCCCCTGAAGAAGATGAGGACATTAAAGTAAGAGAGGACCCTACTTTTGAAGTTCTCAACACCTCCAAGTCACAAATGCGTGAAGCACTCACAAGACTGGCAACAGCTGCGTACAGGACGTGAGTGTCTGACAGAGTTGCCGCTCTGATTGCGACGTCTGTTTTGGAGGATTTGGGCATGATCAAGCCCGGTTCGACTGAAAAGATATTTGATAAGAGCAAAATTAGGCGAGAAAAGGCTAACTTTTTCAAGATATTAGCTCAGCAGAGGAAGGAGGAAAAGAAACATATATGGGGACTGTTCTTTGATGGGCGAAAGGATTTAACATTCTGCCAGAAGAAGAATGAAAATACATACTACTGCTCTGAAATCAAGGAAGAGCACATTAGCCTCATAGAGGAACCAGGATCACGCTATATAGGCCGTGTAACTCCTAATTCTGGTCACAGCTCTTCCTTAAAAAAGAGCATCATGGAATATTTATAAGAGAATGACATCGACACAGCCTAACTGGTGGCTCTGGGCTGCGATGGCACTAATACGAACATGGGAAGAAGAAAGGGCGCTCTTCGTCAACTGGAACAGACTATCAGGCGACCTTTGCAGTGGCTGGTTTGTCTGATCCATGTCAATGAACTCCCTCTGCGACACCTATTTAACGCCCTCGATGGTAAATCATCAGAACCAAAATCCCATTCAGGATCAGTTGGAATTTCTCTGAAGGGATGCGAAAACCTTCCAGTTGTGGAGTTTAAAGCCACTGAAGCCAAGTGGACAACGGAGATGGACATGCTTGGCTTCAGCACCGACCAGCAGTATTTATTGGACATCTGTAAAGCTGTATCAAATGGTGAACTCTAATTGTAAGTGTGAAGGGAACTCTAAGTGCAGTCACCTCCTCGTGGTGAGTTCTGGGTTGTTTCCTATCTTGAGGATGTTTTTTTCCTAATTTGAATATGGGAAACAAGCAAAGAACTGCACAGAAAAACAGCGCGCTGAATGGGGAGAAGTAAAAATTTGCGCGGAAATTGTAGTAAAATATCGTTGATTTCAGCGATTTTCGGGGGGCATTCCGAAGACATTGAATGAGCGCCAGGTGCCCAAAGAGTATCTCTGAGTTTGGAAGAACCTTTCCTATTGCACAACGAACGAGTTATGAGCCCTGCGCTGCCCTTAATGTTGTACTGCGGGTGGCCTACCTGACGCATATTGGGACAACTTCAGACGCTTTGCGGAGACGTAGGATGTGGTCCGATTTTGAAAAGAAAAACTGTTTCGTACTTGGCACGACAAATAGCAACTTTTCTGCACTATCCACCATCACATTTTGAAAAAAAATGTCATTTTCGACCCACCCTACTGCACAGGGCGAACCTAAAAACCTTCCGAGAGACAGAAACAGAATAGATACTTTAGGCATACAAGAGGCATTAATGTTTAGAGACTCCCAAAATTCCTGCGCAAATTCGTCGGTTAGGAAGAAGAAACCTGAAATATTTCGTAAACTCTGAATAACATCGACGATCGAAGTCTAGAAAAAGATCGAAATTTGAAGTCAAAGGATCTGGAAATATTTAGAATCTATATATCGAAACAATTTATTAAGTACAAAAAATACAAATTGATATCTAAGATTTTATTATAGCAATTGCTCATTATTACATTGTGACGTGTCAATCTCTAGGAAAGCACAGGAACTATCAACTCCTTCACTTCGAACACGCACTCGCACTGTATTCCGACCAGAAGAGCTACCCAGCTGCTGGTTACAGCGAATTGATGACTCACGCGAAGAGATTTCGGCGTTTTGGACGCAATTTGAGATAAGCGATTGCCCCTTCTCTCTCTCTCTCTCTCTCTCTCTCTCTCTCTCTCTCTCTCTCTCTCTCTCTCTCTCTCTCTCTCTCTCTCTCTCTCTCTCTCTCTCTCTCTCTCTCTCTCTCTCTCCTTTTGGCCCTTCTCTCTTCCACTTGTTTTCCTTCGGACTCTGGACTCGACTCTCAATTGACTTGCATCCGCAGTTTCTCCTCTGTTGCCTTTCCTCTTATTTCTATTATTTGCACACAGGAAGACCTCTCTCTCTCTCTCCTTTTATCAAGCCAAAGTGGCATTAACTGTAAATGCCCATCGGAAAGCAGGTAATACTATAAGGCGGAATTTTGTTTGATGGTGAAAGAGGAAATAACGTTTTGATCAATTTATTTTCGCAATAAGAATGTTAATTCATTAGAGGGTGTATATCCACCCTAACGTCTTTAAAGAAGATAGATAGAGACAGCAGACCCATAATGTGTTTCTATTATATTTCGTATTACGTACAAAATAAGATATTTTTATGTATGAATGTAAAAACATTGATTCTTTTTTTGACGGATATTCTGTTAACACTAGCCCAAAATTGTGCACTGCCATTAATACGTCGTTCCGTGTGGACGCAATCGATTATATTCTATTAAAAGTGCACTTTTCAATAGCGAAATTATGGCTTTAAGCTATCGACATTATAATTAAATCTTTGAAATCATAAAAACGATTATTTACTTTAAAAAGAACATTAACACACCATCTAAATAATAGTGATATTTGTAATAACATTCGACATTCATTCGACCTTTGTAATTTATATTGTTTAATTTAAAAATGCGTAATGCTCAGTGTATTTAAAAAATATTTTACTTCTCATGGTGTGCTTTCATTTATATCATTTAATCTTCATTTTTACCATATCGTACAAATATAAGTACTTTGTGTATGACGCTTTTTTTATAACGTGTTTCAACAAACTTCCCGATTAGGTAGAAGGTTGAGATTTACCAGGAATACCTAAATTACGCATTAAAAGTCAATGATGGAAAAAGGTCCCTAGTTATAAACCAGGAGCGTTTTTTCTCACCGTATCTATAATATAGAAACAACCATTTTATCTTTACATTTTTAAATTACTTATAATCACCGTATAAACTCGGGACTTGAACCAAAGAATGAAAATTTGTTTTCTTAGCGTCAATTTTCGAATGCGCGTCGAATCTGCCTACAAATTCGTTTTTAATCCCAAACCACGTTTTTTTATAAGGAAAAATCGTTCGCCGTCATGGAAACAGTCATTACACGAAGAAGTAATGGCGATACTGGAATTGTTTACACTTATTTGCAATTTCATTATTTAATTAATTTTAATAAATAGCGACTTTATTACACGATTTTTATTGAAAATATTTACACTGTGATTAAAATAAAATATTTTGATCAATATCATTGTTTTTAAGAGAAATTCCATTCAGTTTCAAATGTGCTTTTTCATCTAATATTAAAATAAAGAGGATTATTTTTTTAAAATGACAATATCTACGTCGTATTCGAAGATACGCCATTAATTGAAATTAATTTTCAATTAAGCTAGAAATAAAACAGCGTTCAGACCAATAAAACCGTACCATAGACGCCACTAGGGGGACATATTTTCTTACCTCCCTTTTTCCATTACTCTCTCGAGTATCCCAACTGCTTTCCTTTCGCCTCTTAACCCTAGAGATATGTTCGAGGCTAACTTTAAGGTTGACGCACTTTCTCACGGTTTTTTTCCTTACTTTGGTAGCCGTGACTTGGAGAGTAACGGAATTGCTTTTAAAATGTAACGAGAATGGCTGTGGCAGAAGAAGAGAAAAGTGGTGTCGGGATAGGAGGGGGTGGGGTGTGGTGGGGTGGTGCAGAGGGATAAGTGCAGGGAGTGGGAAGGGGGGATAAGGGAGAGAGGGAGAAGGAGGGTGTGGAAGAAGACGAGGGAAGGTTGTAGGGCAGTGCGTGATGGGAATTTCTGGATCCTTTTCTCTCCTCGCTCAGTGCTTTCCCAAGAGTTGGTCGGTGTGTGTCGGGTTTGGTGGATAGGGCGGGAATTCTTGTTGGCGAGTGGTTGGAAAGAAGAGGAGGAAAAGAAGTAGAAGAGGAAGGAGAGAGATCTGGGAAAATGAGGGAAGAAGCGAATGGATAGAGGGAGAGAGAGAGGGGGAGGGGGAATGGGGGCGGTGGGGATAGCGAAGCGAGATGTGTAATGGAAAAAATAAAAACAAAACAAAAAGATTTCTCTCCTAGGGAACCAGATTGTGGATAGATACAAAGAAAAAGCTTTTAGAGTTTAGGAGAGGGATGAGAAAGGATGGTTTTGTAGGTTGGATTTACAGGGAAAGGCAAAGAGAGAGAGAGAGAGAAAGAGAGCGAGATAGAGAAGGAGAAAGGGCGGGAGACGAAAACGATGTGGTTTTGTCTAACCTATGTTAAATCGAAAACAATTTTTGTCCTTGGAACAGCCTTAGGTGCTAGATTGTCGCTGTGATATGGTACGTCTATCCAAGTGGCATTTAGTGGGCATCATTCTAGATGTTTGTTAGTGAAAATATGTACGTTTCTATTCCAAGGAACTCATTCTATATTGCATAGTGCATAGCAAAAGTCTTTTCATGGGAAGAGAGAGAAGGAAAAGTATTCTGAGAATGAGGGTCGTTAGACGAAGCTAGATAAGATAAAGAAGGGCTTGATAGTACCTGGCCGTTTAATTATATATATGTAATGCCATTAGAAGCTATATAGTTACCCTGAGATATATTCGTATATGTGGTATGGTTTATTTCAGAATATTTCAACGTTTTTCAGCCTAAGGACACATACTGGAACATTTAAAAACCCACTAAACACTGTTATGGCAATATATTTTGTTTATATTTGTAGAAGTTTGAAAATATCAGGAAAACAAAAAAACAGCGTCAAGGTGTCGAATAAACGGATCACGAGGACGGAAGAATGAAACAATGTTTTAATTTGGAACTGGCGTATGCGCGGGACGACAAAAAGCGGGGACTGTCTGTATTTATAAAGCGAATCATCTGAAATCCAACTAAAGTAACCAAGTGCAGCTTAGATATAAACATAAAATAAATTGGAGCATATGAAAGTTTCATAATCGCAGGAATTACCACTAGCATAAGATAACGCGTACAAAAAATTCGTAATTGCAATATCTTGTAAATTAATTTTTTTGATAATTGAATTTTTCCGAAACATTTAGTCACATTAAAGACATTATTTCATTAAAACTGAAATATCGAATTCTCGTCATTGGAATCCAATTGAGGATGATTCCAACATGCTTTACTTCATACATACTTTACAACATGTTTACTTAAAAAGCATCCTTACTAAATAACAACTTTACATACCAATTCCCGTTCCTAAAAACAACCTACTTACAATTAGCGACAAACCTATCAAACTATGACCGTTCCTACATTTCAACATCCCTATTCTCTACAACCCTGCTCAACTACTTACATGCTTACAATACTACTCTATAATTCAGCTTGGAATCTTACCGCCATTCCTATTTACCAGAATCTCTAGTTGAACACGACCGCATCTATCTAATTTTCTTACCTAATGCGAACACTCTTCTTTAACAATATTCCTGCTTTATAACATCCCATCCACTTAGCTCTTTTCTTACATTCCAAAATCAGTGTTTTATAAGTTTTTACATTTTGAAATCCACACTAAAATATGTCAACCAAAATAACTCCATCCCTAAATGCTATCTTTGCTAAAAAACATTCCTCATTACTAAGGTTACTGGACATCTTATTTTTCACTGACAATCTCTTTTTACTTTCTCATAAACGTATTTTATCTAGGTTTGTCTTGGGGCGGTTCGAAAAAACTGACAGTGTGTCCTCTATGTTAAATAACCTGGGATGGGAAAGTTTGGAGAGAAGGAGGAAGAATAAGAGAATTGTTAAATTTCATAGTATGTATACAGGCAATCCCGCTCTGCAGGAGCTGAGAAAAAGAATTTCTCAACCAAGTTTTCCAGGAAAAAATGACCACAATAACAAAATTAGTACTAGGACTGACAAAAAAGACGTGGGAAAATATTCGTTTGTGCAAAGAACAGCAAGAGAGTGGAATGACCTCCCCGAAGGAATTTTAAATCCCTTTCCAAACTCCCGGTTATTAAAAAAAAAAGGTTGAGGGTCACTGAGGAAATTTTTTAAACTTGTTTATTTTAAATTGTTTAATTTATGTCAACCTTTATAAAGCTTGTATATACATTGCCACCTGGCCAACAGCCTATTTGTAATGTTTTTGTAATAATAATAAAAAGAAAATATTGTAATCGCTACACCTTGATGGAAACTCGTTTTCATTTAGATTCGTCCAGCAATAGAAGTTAGTGCAATAAACTAGAGTTTCTCAAATGCTCTTAGAAAACATATGCTTTTATATTAATTTAGATAATTGACAAGTAATTAATTAGAAATAATATAAAAGAAATCTATTGCCATGGAAACATTAATCATTTTTCCGTCCCAGATCCGCTTATTATGCAAATTGTGATAATTATTCGATTGTTTGAGAACAAGTTGATTCGCCTGTGCCAGTAAGTTCGCGTTTCGATTTTCTCCGGGACTTACGTGTTTCTGTGTGATTTTATAGATTTTTTACTTTATTTTAATGGCACACAAAAAGGAAAATGATAGTGTATGTGTTATTTTAGCAAAAAAGCGCTCTAGAAAGCCTGTGAGTTTGGAAATTAAAATAATAAAACATTGTGATGATCAGGGGCGGTCCGAGGAATTTTGGCGCCCCCGGCGAGAAAGCACTACAGTTCCCTTCCGTAAATGCTGTTGAGATATTTTCGAAGTATATGTTAAGTAATTCATCGCAATGTAAAAATTGTTGATGATGAAAAAATATAATGGTTAATATAAATATTACAGCCTGTTCCGCGATATAAATCTATATCCAATATTTATCTAATTGCAGGTAATGCATAGATATATGATGATTGGCATAGCGCCCCCAAGACTTTAGCGCCCCGGGCAGCCGCTCTGCTCGCCCGTACCTCGGGCCGGACCTGAAGGGGATGATTACATGAGAAAGGACTGTTACGGAAGAGGAGAGCACTTGATTTATTATTTTGAAGCCGCATTATTTTTTTATTCAAATGAATACTCGCACATCCTAGTTTGCATTGTTGTCTCTTATAGTTTCACTTTGTCTTTCTATGTACATACTTGCATAAGCTGAGACTCTGACGAAACCGTGAAAGATGGAGAGCTGAAGCTTGGTTTGTGGATTTGTGTACTGATATCTTTTGTTTTTAGGCTAGAATTAAGTTTTGAAAAAATATACAGGATCGGATTGGGGTCAAAAAAATTTATTTTTTTATAATATATCCGAAAATATAAAATATGGAAATCTGAAATTTTGGACGTATATTTCTACATCGATCCCACTTACAGAGAAGGATTTAGCGACTGAATATATGGTGGTACCTAAAATACCATTTAATATAAGCTAAATTTACTTGATCAAAATCCAAATTCTCCTTAGTCCGTCTGTTAGAAAAACTAATCACAGAATAAAACAAAATATTATCGAATTTAATAATAGAAGAAAACCCGGTAATTTTATTTATGTTCATTGACAAGATTATTTGTTTTTCCATTATATGCGCAGAATGATTTGGGAATTTTCCGAATTGTCTGCGCTTTCGCGGAATGATATGAGTGTCGATGTAAATATTTTCCATGGTCGATTTTGTGTAATATGAAACAGATGCGAGAGAGATGAAAAGGCACATCGAAGGATCACACGCCATTCTATTAGGTAGAAAATGTAGTGAAGAGGGAAAGTTAGGATAGAGAGGGTGATTAGTTTCCCGTGACGCAATTCGGTGAAGAGGGTTGCGCTTGAGTGAGGGCGGCGTGATGTGAGAGAGAGGTATCGTGCGCATGAGAGAGAAAGGCTAATTTTTCCCAGGGAAACAACGCAGGGGTTCCGAAAGTTACGGCGGCGACGAAAGGAAAAATCGGATTAAATATTTATCCATGTGACTGACGACATCGACTCGACGGCGCGCCGCGGCGTAACGAAAGGATATTTTTCAGCGCAGAGTTAGGTGGGTGCGGGAGCCTAGCAGGGTGCGGGTGCTTGGGCTGAGATCGATGCAATAGGCGGGGAAGGCAATGATGTTTTTACTTTCTCATACACGAAGTGTATTCAGAAAGTATTGTTATCGCGAAAAAATTCGACTTAAGAGATTTTGACGGTAATATACGTTTTAGGTGTAGCTGCGTGCGAAACAGTGGTTTTTGCAATGCCGTGTGTCTGTCTGTCTGTTCGCGGCTCTAGAGCCTAAACGGTAGAGCGAAAATGAATGAAATCTCGTACTACTTAGGCATTTTATCGTACAGAATAGAAGCTATGAATAAATGGTTGACATCGCTCAATAATTAAAGGAAGTTTATTCCACGCATTTTTAACAACAATTTTGTCAAAAACGGCTACAACGATTTTGATCAAATTTCGTACAGTTACTTGAGTTTACGTCTTCAATAATACTACATAGTTCGTATTCATCAAAGAATGAATATAAGGCTAGTTTAGTCTAGGTATCTTTAACATCAATTTGATTTTCTTAAAAACGGCTACAACGATTTTAATCAAATTTCATACAGTTAATTGAGTTTACGTCTGCAATAATACTACATATTCCATATTTCTCGAAGAATGAATATAAGGCTAGTTTATTCCTGGGCAACTTGAATAGCAATTGGATTTTCTAAAAAACGGCTTATACGATTTTCAACAAATTTTGTATAGCTATGTAAGTTGATGAGTTTGATATCGTCCTAAGGTGGAAATTGAGGAAGTAATGAACGTGGTTAGTGATTAAATGGATTCCTTCTGATGCTACGCGGCGAATGCGAGGAAATGTGTAGATCCTGTTCTTTTTGGGAGAAATAAAATATGGCACGGGCGGCCGAAGAGAAACGAAAGCGTCGCGAAGTGACATTCAAAAGAACTCGGGTCGAATGGCGCAATGCGTGAAATATTATAGGCGACGTATTGGAGAAACGAGAGAGGTGATCTCACGACGTACGATACACGTCGGAAATATAAAACAAGTGCCGCGCAGTAGAAGCGCGGAAAAAAATCAGACGGTTTCTCTCGGTTCGAGGATTGATCAGAAATAAACACAACTAGGTCTATCGTTCTGAGGATAATTTACTTTAGCACTTGTCACACAATCATCATGTTAGAACTAATCCTGAGCTACTTTCCCGCGCATTACCATAACTGCTGTGGCATTTCTACCACTGAGGAACCAAGTTTTCGGTGCCATCGTGTTTTTAAGTACTTTTTTGAAGAGAAAAATCTGCGTCAAAATTGCTCAAACTCAGGGGAATTTTGTGAGTCTCGGGCGAGATAGCACTCCTTCGCCTCGAGATCTTGTCACCCCGTGGCTAGAAACGGCCCTGCTTCCACCGACGTGCTTCCTCAAAGGACGCAAAACCAATTTCCCGTATCCAACAGTGTCCTCCTGTTGCAGCATAACGCATCTCCCGGTACTATTTGCCGGACGCAGAAGGCGTCTATAAAGTATGCCTGGAAACTTCTCGAACTTACGCCATACGGACAAGATCTCACTCCGGCGACTTTCACCAGTTTATTCCTTTGAAGCAACATCACTTTCATTATCATTTCGCCACAAATTCTACTGTTAAGGATAGAGTATTCGGCAGAGGACGATGGTTGAAATTTCCCGAGGAATGGGTGAATTGAAAGATGTCATGGAAATGATTATCCTAAGAAAGACGCCAAGAGGTTAGAAGGGAAAAAGGAACATTGTATTTTAAAATAAGGGAATTGCTATGAAAACATGAAGAGAAAGGCAGAATTCCATGGTATATATATAGGATGAGGCTAAAACCAACCGAGACATCATTCATATAATAATTAGTAAATAAAAGGGCTATTAATTCAAATGGAATATTTAAGATTATTTCTCTTTGCTGAACTGTTAACAGTGGTCATTTCCTGAAAGAAGGATATTCAGAATAATATACAGGCAGTCCCCACTTATACGTCAGGTTACGTTCCTGAAAACTGCGACGAAAGACGGATCACTATTTTCCATAGACATTACACTAAATTGAGGGATAAAATTCAGTGTTATATATTTCCATTTTTTTAAAGTATACGTATGCTTTTTAATTTTCCACTTAATTTTTTTTATTAATTACACAGTACGCGTATCGACGCATTGCTAGTAGTGCGAGGCAGTTCAATCCAGGGCATCGAACCGTAATTTTTTCGCTCCGGTTTTCGTTCCGGTTCAAGTAGATAAATATTGGATATCTTCCTTTATATTCCCGTTTAGCAGAAATTTCTTTCTTCTGAAAGCGGTTTTTTCTTTCGTTATTCCAGTCCTGATTTCATCGTTACATTTTGCTTTCCTCGTTATGATGCTTCCAAGGTATTTATAATCTGAAACTTGTTCTAGTGGCTTTCCTCCAGTTCTTATGTGCAAATATTCTTCTTCTTTATTTGATATTCGCATGACCTTGGATTTTTCTGTATTAATTTCCATACCGTATTTTCTAACTGTTATCACTAGTCTATTTATCATTTTAGGGAGCTCCTTTTCCTTTCTTGCTATAAATACTTGATCATCCGCGTATTTCAATGTTCTTATAATCCTTCCTACAATTTTGAAATCTCCTGTGCCTTCTAACGCTACTTGCATTATCCCCTCTCCATATACTATATTGAATAGGTTCGGCGATAGATAGCAGCCTTGTCTTACTCCTCTGCCGATATTTACTCCGCTGGTGTCCGCATTCACCAACCTGACCTTTACAATTGGATTCACATATAGATTCATTATCAGTCTCCTGTCTTTCCAGTATACATCTATATCCTTTAATATCCTCATCAGTAGTACCCAATTTACTCTATCAAAGGCCTTCAGCCAGTCGATGAAACATTTTCATCAATATAGGCTGTACTCTATTGCCCTTTCTGATATGATTCTCACTACACCGATAGCATCTCTGGTTCCTCGTCTTTTTCTGAAGCCGAATTGATCTTTCCCTAGCATTTCTTCGGCCTTATTCTCACTCACCCTCTCTTCCTCCGTTTGCCTCTTTCTCTTCCTCTCTCTCCCTCCCTTTCTCCCTCCTTTTCTCTCTTTCTCCCTCTCTCTTTCCCTCCCTTCCCGACATGCCCTCGTCCGCCACTTCCCGCAACCATAAAATTGACGATGTGTGAATACAACGCAGTAACAGTCTTACGAATTCTTAGCACACAATGCTTGCTACAATTGAAATTGTTTTCTTAGAGTATTCTTTCATGCGAAGGATATTATTATTTTTATGAAAAGGTATCAAAAACAAAAGGAAAATTCAAGTCAATATAACGGTCACTTAAAAAGGTACAAGTCGCTCTTTTAATTAATGATAGTCTGAATTGGTGCCTTAAACATTTTCCAGATAAAATTTACAAACACAGCACCTTCAGTTTTATTCCATTATTACCACGAATTTTTGCTGAGATTTCAGAAATTAGAAGCTGATAAAATTAACTTGGCCGAAAGTTAGTTATTAATATTTCGGAAGAAAAATCACACATTCCAATTGCCGATAACTGAAAATAATTCAGTATAATCCTTTTAACGATAAAAATAAATATAATTGTTTTAGAAAGTATTCGTCACCCAAGTATATAAGCCTTCGTTTACCAAAATCCGCTGCCGCTCGCATATCATGAAATGAAGACGTCGAAGAGACGAAAGGAAATTCCCACTTTAAAGAGTGAGTCAATATAAAAAACTCCGTCTCCTCACTCCCTCCTTTTTCACTTCGATTCGCAATCATTTCACAGAGCCTCTTCACTCCTTTACAAAGCTTAAAACAACTCCATCTCCTCGATCGATCAGACAAACTCCTCTTAATCGAACTCCCTCATAACTCCGACCTAATCCGCCCATCAATTCCTCTTTATGCCATGCACCAACCCAACCCAACCCCCACAATTCCTCTCCCATTCTCATAATATTCAGAGAAGGAAATTTCTTTTCTTCACATCGCGCTGCGTTTCCTTACCGTGGCTTCTCTCTCTTTCCATTCCTCCTTTTGTTGTCTTTCAACTTTTTTTACTCCCATAAACGAGTATTTTCAACCTTTTTCCATCCGCCTCAGAGAGATGGAGAGACTCCTCTTCGAGACGGATGAAAAATAAACCATTTCCAACTCTTCTACTTTACCTCATTCCCCTTTAATACTATCATTTGCTTGCCGAAAAGTCCTCCCATCTTCGGCGTCTATCCTTTCCTCCATCCCTTATTTTTTTCCAATACACATGAAACCAAAATAAAAATATCCTTCTTCTTATTTCTGCTCCATACCATAATATATTTTTCTCCTTTCCTCCCCTTTATCCCCCCTTTCCTCCTTCCTCCCCATCCTTTCCTCTCTGCACCATACATTACGCGGCGGGAGGAGTTTCCTTCCACGCTGAATAGGATTCCTTAGCGAAGGGAACCGATGGCTTGCTTCTTTAGCAGGAGTCTTCATTCTCTCCGAAAGGGTTTGAGTTTTCCGGAGATTAGGGAGTAGGGGGGAGGGGGTGTGGAGGAGGGGGTGGAGGAGGGGGTGGAGGAGGGGGTGGAGGAGGGGGTGGAGGAGGGAGTGGCATAAAGGACTCGAGCGGCGGGAGAATCACCAGCCTCGCCAGAGTAACCACCCACTTTGATGGGCTGCACAAACACCACATCACCTTCTTTCTTGCGGGATGCTTTATCTTCTCTACACCCCCTCCACCCCCCCCCCAACCCCTACGCCATCTCTCTCTCTCTCTCCCTCTCCACTTTCCTATCCTATCCTCTTTCTCATTTCCTTCCCTTTTTCGTCGTTGCTTTTTCCTCTCATTTTTATCCTTAGTTTAACCTCAACACAGGATCCATGGCGCGTTCTCTCCGCACCGACGCTGTCTGCTCCCCCCTCCCCCCTCCCCTCCCCCCTCCCACTCATTTTATTCCTTCGGCACCACTCCCTCTCTCTTTTCCATCATCACTTCCTCACTAGAGTCCTTTTCCCCATACATTTATTCTCTTTTCTCTGTCACATGCAGTTCCTCGTTATATAAAATTCCTATTTATATTCTTGCCAAATGTAGACGCAAATAAACCTCCTCCATGCGACGGAGTCGTGCATTGGTATGCTAACAATGATCCACTGCACTTACGATTAGTTGAGCATTCTTAGGAATAGGTATCAGCTACTTATCCCGAGCAAATTGGAAGATTACAGAAGTTGGGGGCTCTTAATGGCACTCGTGTTGAATAATTGGAAAATTTAAAATTGTATTAAAATTGAGCAACACCTCACGGTCGGTCAACTGGGATGGAAGATTTAAATTATTTATAGGAACGCAATGATGGGATAAACGCTCTGTTATTCGTAAATATTCACTATCTGAAGAGGTGAGAAAGGAAAGAAATGGCCAATTTGGCGTTTCTTGGAACTTTTAGATATTAAGATAAGGTTTCGCAAATCGATTAAAATATTAACTATATTTCCACGCAAAGAAGATATAAAATAATAATCGAAATTCAATTGCTGAATAGATCTTCTCCTGACAGTACACAACAGATTTCACGAAAATAGTGAACCTGCTGACGTGGAACAGTATTAATCGTTTAATTCATCAAATAAACCATTTTTTGCTGCTTCCTACAAAATGATGAGCGAAATTGAGAAATAAGTTATTCAAAGAGCTCTGAATGAAAATCGCTCATTGCAAATTGTTAACATGTTTTTTTCGTAAAGGCAAAGATCTAATAAAATGAGATAACGTCTCAAATGCAAATGAAATGGCGATTGTATTTACAAACGAAAATGGATAACCAATACTCGAGCGTAACATAGGAATATACTCAAAAGACAGTTAGTATATAAAGGCCCAATCACGATCCAGTGACCCATGTCTTACTTTTACAAATGGAGAATCAGGATAGCAGCCATATATGGAAGTTGCTGGATATTGGATCTCTATCGGAAATGAAGTTACACTGCTGCAATATAAAGTAGCACTAATTTAAGTACGGGATGAATTTAGTTAAATTATCAACGCAGGCAAACTGACACAACAATAGAGCGTACATTTCTATTCCTGAGTTGAAGCCAACAATTTCTGTTTCGTAAGATCAAAACAAATCAGATTATTAGTCGAAAATTACAAAAGTTTAATGGATCATTTGTCTGATACAGCTGCAGGTATCTTAGTAATTCTATCATCACCATTTCAAAGATCGCCGAGAAACATGAAAAACAAATATCATGACGCAATGGCTATTGTTTCAAATTTGGTCGGCTTGATGTTTTCACCACATCTATGTGCAATCCGAAATGAAAGGAAATTAAAGGTAATTTCAAATTACCATCAGATCGACAGGATTCATCAGCTCGAGTTTTTAAACTAAAACTTATCGAACTTATTAAAGAACTTACAGTTATTGGATTACTTGGGAAGACATTGGCCTTCCTCTATACCAGTGTTTCTCATCCTTTACTGGACTTGGGAGCACATACAGATATTCATTAAGTTAGGAGGAGAACTAGAACAAACTTTTCAGGAAATCATTTGTTACCTAGCAGGTGTAATGTTCATCATAGTACACTTGTCAATATAAAAACGATTAAGGAAAAAAATGAATGAATGAACTAAAAATATCGAAATGAAATTAAAGACACATATATTGGTTATTTAATTAAAAAGTACAAAATTATCAATGATGCGGAGTACCGGTTGAGAAACGCTGCTCTATACAACTGAAATTTTAAAAAGAAGTCTTCCTCATGCATCCATTTTGTTGACTTTGGCAGAGGAGGATAGATTCATTAAACCAGATTTGACTGATCGTACTCACATAACTAAAATTCCTGATCATACCAAGTCTCCCAAATTATCCGAATTTTTTACACTAGAAATGATACATGGTTCTTGCGGAGAATCAAATCAAAATGCTGCATATATGAAAAACAGTGTCTGTAAAAGAGAATTCCCGGACAAGTTTTAGGATCATATTGAAGCTAGAGTAGATGGATATTCTCTTCATAAAAGATCGTGAGGTACGGAAGTTGTTGCGAGATGACGCACATTCAATAATCAAAATATTTAACCCATAAGATTGATGCTCATATAAGTGTTGAAATAAGTACTTCATTTAAAGCAGTCAAGCATATTTTCATATATATTTATAACGGGTTTGACTGTGCATATATATTGGTTGCTACCGGAGATAATCAGAATTTAAAAAGTTTTGAAATTGGAACATGTTTGGATGAAAGATATACTATAAGTTTATTTGAAGCTATCTGGCCTTTGCTTAAGTTCAGGAACAGACCAACATACAGAACTGGGCTTTTATATTAACGATGATGGTATCACGCAAATATGCAAAGTGGAAAAGTTAGAATTAAGGATAAAAATAAATAATTCTTACTTTTGTTGAATGTAACGTTAAAGAATATGTTCAACTATGCTCTATTTGTTCAAATGCTCTAGGCCCGCTATTTTAGTTTTGAAAAAATCGAGGCGGTAATAATAGGCATCGCAAATAGAATATAAAGTTCAGAGTAATAATATGTAGTATCCTAACAGCATGGTAACGTTAATCCTTTTTCTCTGCCCGGCGGAATATGGCTTTGCTGAGAAGCGAATTTAAACAATGATGAGCATTCTCACCATTTGCATTCACATTAAAACTTTTCAGTCGCAACGAATTGAATGTTGTTTTAATTTGATATTATTATTTTTTGTATAAAACATTAAAAGTTAACATTTTGAAGTGGACTTTTGAGAAATTTTCTGGAGAAAATAACATTTTCCTTAAATAAAACGTCCTTAGATAAACATCGGCTTCCTTCCTTTGGTCTCGCTATTATTCCCACATCCATTCTCATACAATATTGAATCATTTCATCGTTGATAGTTATCGCCGCACCTTAATTTATTATATTAAGGCTTGGCGCTGTTTGTGGATCGTTTAAGTAAATAAGTTACTGCGTCGTATAAGGCACAACGGAGTATTTGACCACATCCTTCCATCTACTCCGTTTGGGTGCTCTCCCCCAATTTCCTCGCTTCTCCCTCACCCATTCCCTCCTATTTTCACCCTCCATCTCATCCTCCCCTTTATGTCCCAAGCCAAACAGGAATCATGCGCTCTCTCCCCTTAGGATAGGGTTTTATAGGTATACACTCGCAGCCTCTTCCGCTGAAATGTAGTCATTAGAGTGGCGGACGGGAAGGGGCGAATGAGGGCCCCGATGGATGGCCTCCAAGGGGCGGGATGGGGGAAATGGGAGGCGGTGGAAGGAACCCAAGGAAAAGGAATGGCTATGGCCGCCTATTTGTTGAGCATCGGGAGTCAGAGGTCTCGGAGGTCTATGTCCCCTCTCTCTCTCCCTATTTGGTCAACTCTCTCCCTCTCCCCTTACTTGGTCAACTAACCACTACAATTCTAGACACCCATTCGCGCCAAAAAGGGAGGTAACCATACGCTCCATTCGCTAGGGGCCACTTGAAACACAAGGTGTTCTTGTTGGATGTAATATATAAACGCTATAGAATTCTCACTCTCTTAGGAGGCCACCTCCTTCTTGGTGGACTTTAACAGAGATGGCCTTTTGAAGCATTTATGAGCTGAGGCGTCGTTTGTTCTTGTTTGCTAGTGAACAGAAAGAGTGAGAGACGATTTAAATGCCGGTTTTATTCCTAAAGGTCTTTTGAAGTGTGTGTTTGCTCTCTTCATTTCGAACTACGAAGTGGGTGGACGGGTAACGTACGTGATCGAAGGCTAGCCTCGTAAAAAAGAGACTAATAAGATGAAAATGAGATGCGATTCTTGAAATTTCTTTGAAAGATATTTTAATGAGTTTTTGTGGAAATTACCGATAATTCCTTGTGATGTGAGGAGTGAAATGCAATTGTGTGGACAACACAGCGTCAATATTTAATCCATTTATCTCAAAAGCCACAAAAATTTTAATGGATTTGTTGGAACAGTGATTCTCAACCGAGGGTCCGTATATTGTGTCTAAGGGGTCCGCGAGTTGATTTTGATACCTTATACATATATTAAGAGGATCAATGATTTTCCTTAAGATTAATTTTGACCGCAAAGAGTGGTCGGATAACGTCTCGAAATGTCTTAAAAGAAAGGTCTCAAAGCATATATTACATTATTTATAACGTTAAGGAAGATAACTGCTCCTATCCAATGGATTTTAGAATTTTTGGATCAATGGGCGGAGACGAGATGCACGAATGAAAAATATCCAAGAGCAAAAATCCCATTAGCCTTCTAGCTATGTCATTTTAGTGTGTGTTTTTGGAAGAGTAGAAACAGTAGGTACTATTTGCTGTAAACTGAATTTGTGACCCCTTCTCGTAGAAATATAATTTGCCCAGACTACTATATTTCATGGAAAGATCAAGTCTGTGCTCCAATCAAGACAACTGTCGTTCTCGTTATTGCTTAAAACAACAAGACATTACTCACGTTCAATGAATGGAAGCAAACCAGCCGTGAGTACAATCACGAGTGCCGAGAGAGGCTGAATATCAAGATTGGTTACCCCCGTAAGTTAGATATTCTATTTTTCGGTTATGGCATCTTCTCAGTTATATAAGGTTTTAATAAAAATTTAAATTTAGGATTTTTTTCATATTTATATTTCAATGTAAAAAAACTAAAGCTTTTACTCTATTTAAACAACTGTTAAATTTTTAATGGGAAGGGGATCCGCGGCTCCAGAGAAGTTGATGTAGGGGGTCCGCGGCTCCAGAAAGGTTGAGAACCATTGAGTTAGAATATTGCTGTCATTATCCGTTCACTTAGTTCGCCAACAATGTAAAGTGTGCTAGTGGATCTGGGAAATATTTTGAAATGGATTATTGATGTTCTCTTCTTTACGACAAGGTTCGTCAACCTGTGCTGCGCGATATAAAATTAAACTAATAAGGTAAGGTAAAATCTGGACCGCAATTATAATTTTCCGCGGTTCAAACTTATCTGTAAACCTATAATAGACTTCAGTTACAAAAATGTGCATCGTTGTCGAGCATGGATATATTCTGTTTTCTGAGAGTACCGCGAATGCGAATAGAAAGAGAACTGCTTCATATAACACAAGCACTCATACACAAGAATAAATATTGTGTGAATATTTAGAACTTCTCATTTTTTTGGGAACAGATCAATTGCGTTTCTATGAGCAAAGGTAGGTTTTAAATATTTATATCTTTATTGTATTTAAATGAAATATAATTTTCGTGTTTATTACGCTTTCAGGAGTACACAGCATAATAAAAATTTAGATTTAAGTAAATAAGTTACCACCTGGGAAATTTTCTGCTACGCATGACTACATCTGCGATGCAGTAGATCTGCTATCGAGCGCGATAAGAAGGGTTTCATGGGGTAGGCAATCGACTTAAGGACTCCTGATTTACGGACCAGCGAGTGAGAAATATTGTAGGTGTCCGATACCTAAGCCAAAACCATTGGCTACCAGGACATAAACGCTGGTGCATTTGAGACAAGAAAACCCTTAAATCAAAGAGGTATCCACGGACGAACTTTCTGCCGATATAAAATTTTATTAACGACAACGACTACATGAAAGAGATTGGTTTATCAACCGGTTTTCTAAGGAAGGCGTATATCGATCAAAAATGTGGGCTTCGATTCCACGAGTGATGCCTATAGTAGACTACAGCGAAATGCTTAAGAAATCGGGGAAATAGACGTGGACATTTACTCTGCAGAAGGGTTTGACGATATATGCAAAATAAATATTAAATGCAGCATTTCACAACCACCTACCTATTTCCAAGTACGGTGCCTAAACCGTGCGGAAGACTAATCGTTGAAGATTGTGATATTTTGTTGCCCGCGACGATATAAAAAAATTAATCACGATAGATAACGTACGTAAAATCATCTGGAGGTGGCTAATGGTTTTATTAAACCTGCCGCCTACTCAATTTTAGTGGAACGAAATGTCTTTATCATTCTTGTTGTCCTGGCGGATGCTGAATTTCCGAATAATTTAAACTACGCATCTTTTTCTCGTCTCCTTTTCAAATACGAAAGAGAGTCGAACCTTTTGCGATCGGTCCAAGATTCAATGGAAAAGCTTTGTGCGGGCGTGGTGGGTCAGAAATGTCCTGTAAAACCGTTTATAGATTTCTAGAAATGGATTACTGGTTCACCAGAGAAAGACATCGATCATTCGGGGTTTCCTCATTACTTGGAACGCTTTCCTGCGTCTATCAGGAGAAATACGGAAGCGTATAACTTGAAGCTGGATTTGCAAGTTGCATGTTCGAGGATTAATAGAGAAAAATCTGTACAACATACATTGTACAAACTTTCTCATGTACTAATGCGTCGTTTAGTTATCTTTAGAAAACCAAAATCGTATCAGCCGGTTTTTAGGTAATCCATTTTTTGTTACATTTGCCCAAGAATTAACTAGCCTTATATTGATTCATTGAGAAAAATGAAATATGTAGTAATATTGCAGACGTATACTCAAGTAACTGTACGAAATTTGATCGAAATCGTTTGGAGCCGTTTTTGAGAAAATCTAATCTAACTATATACAGTAAAACCTGATTAATTCGAACCTCTATATTTCGAAATTCGACGTAATTCGAAATTTTTTAGCACTTGAAAGACCGAAAAAGCCAATTTCATACAAATATGTTTCAATAATACGAAAATCTCTATAATTCGTAATTCGAAAAAAAATTTTGCCCGATTCTCGGAATATCAACGCATTTTTGTCGACACAATTCGAAATAAAACTTACCAAAAGAAACTAAATTAAATTTACTAAAATATTTCTGGCACTATGTCGGCTGTTTACAAACATTGCGCGATCGTGATCATACCGACTGGGCGTTGGATATTGTCACAAGTTTCGGACCATCCCCTCAATTTATCTATTGTTTTGCGAGTTTTGTTTGGAAAACGCGTTCCAATATTCCTTTGGTTCGTTGTTTGTTTCGTATTAGATTGTATTTTTCATCATTGTTAGTTACTTGTTTAAATAATATTCTTAGTTTAATAACTGCAAGAGAGACTATATTTAAATTTATTGCTATAAAATATTTTTTTTAATATACCCTCCAATGGCTCCGGTTCGTGGTGCATATAAGACTCTTACTCTTGCTGAAAAAATGCCTTAAATGTCTTTGCTGCAAGACATTGACAAGAAGTTAGAATCGGAAGGAAAGCTGGCCTCAAAGTATGAGATTCCGAACTCGTCTTTATCTACAATTTTTAAGAATCGGGCGAAGATTGAAGAAAGATTTTATAAATTTAAAGAGAGCGCAACACGTCAGCGTTCACGACCTGCGAAAAACGAAGATCTCGAAGAAGAATTGTCCGATTTTTTTCACAAGTACGAGCGGCGATTTTACCTGTGACAAACCAGATGCTCATTGAAAAATCAAGAAGTCTTGCGAACGCTTTGAACATTGAAGATTTTAAAGCGTCCAATAGGTGGTTGGATGGTTTTAAAGACGCCACAGTATTGTTTGTCTCGCAGTATGTGGTGATGCACAAAAAGTTAACGAAGAGCAAGTGACCGCCTCGCTGCAAAGCAATAAACATGTTTTGGAGAAGTACGCGCTCAAGGACATTTTTAATATGGATGAATCGCGTTTTTTTAAAACATGTTGCCCGATCGTACTTTGGCTCTCCGAGGCAAAAAATGTCACGGCGGCAAGCGTAGTAAGGAGCGTCACACCGCCGCGCCGTGCTCTGCACAAATATGGATGGGTCGAATACAGAAAAACTTGTAATCATCGGAAAATATGGCAACCCACGCTGTTTCAAAGGTATTAATCGTGATTATTTTCCGATAATTTACGAGCATAACAAAAAGGTGTGGATGACAACAGATATATTCAAAAGTTTTTCAATAAGAATGCAAAGACGTGTGGCGGTGCAAAATCGTAAAATTTTGTTGACACTAGACAACTGTTCTGCTCACCATGTGGCTCTTGTCAGATAAATACGCCCAATGTTGAGTTGCTGTATTTTCCGCCGAACACAACCAGTGTTCTGCGGCCACTCGAAATTCAAAATTTAAAGAGTCATTACAGAAAAAAAAACTATTGTCGTCATACTTGGAGCAAATTACAAATGGATGTCCGCAGGATGATTTAAGAAAATGGACGATTTTAGACGCGTGCCGGGCCTTGTCATCGGCGTGGCAATTGGTGACTCCTCAAACCATCGCCAACTGTTTTAAGAAAAGCGGGCTATCTTCGCATCCGGCAGAAGTGTTCCAAGGTACAGAAGTGGAGGAAGTAATCGACAGTAATGTATTGGGGCCTGTCAGTTTCGGAGACTTTGTTTCCTTTGATAATGACTTGGCTACGTCGGTTGTGTATGACCCCACGATCGACGAATCGAAAACCGTTGCGAGTGATAGCGACGAAGAAGACGATGTGGATAACGTCGATGCTAGGTTGGATGTGCCATTGCCATCTAAGGGGGATATTTTAAAAGCTTAAGATACCCTTCAAAGCTAGACGTGCCGATGAATATCTGTGAAAAAGTTGATGCCATTACGCAACACATTGCGCTAGGGAGTGCCCTGAAATTGAAACGGGAAAATAACCAACTTTTTAAAATAAATTTAAATTAATATTTTATTACAGACTTTTGTTTATTTACTTTTAAGTTGAAATAAGTGACAGACATTATTAACATTTTAGTGGTTTAATTATATGTTCATATATGTTTCAATGTTTAAATGAGTAATCCTAAATTTCACTTTCATTCATCGACATAATATTTTGAGGTATGCATGTGTAGTACATCCTTTTTTTCTGTATTTTAATATAGTGTCCTATTCTTTTGTTTTTCTGTAATTTATATTTGCATTTTTTTAATTTGGTAAATCACGCTTTTTTGTAAATTTCGAATTATAGCGGTTCTTCGTAATTCGAAATGCTTTTTCTTTGGTCCCGTGAATTGCGAATTAACCAGGTTTTACTGTATTAATTTTACGTTGACGTCTGTAGATATTTGTGTACAATTTATATCGGCGTATTTCTCGAGAACCGTTCGTCGTAAAGATATGCGTTAATGGCGTTTTGTTTCTACTGGCTATGTGGTCCCTGGAAAAATATTTTTGTTAGCTGAAGTGTCCCAGGTTCGAATCCAGGAGACAGTTATATTTTCCCATAAGTTTACACGGGATTTTCGATTTTTCAGAGTGCAAGGTGTTTTTCCTTCATTCATTAAAACCCGTAAACATAGACCGATTTTCTTCTTTTTTGCTTTATTCGACGGCTAAAGCTCTATACTATCTTATTTTTGCGATGTTTATAGGTTACACAGTCGAAGTTTTCAGAAATACACATTCTTTTTTGAAATTTTGGGGATTTTTCGTACTCATTCCGGGCGTTGCCAAGGAGATTTTCATTGTTGCCTCCGATTCATTTAATGCTAATTAAACTTTCAAATTGACGAAAGAAAAGAGTTATTCGCATAGAACTGTTGTTTTAGCATCCAAATTAATGAAGCATAGCAACGTAAATATTTACGGATAATTACTCTGTTGACTGCGTACGGAACAGTATGGGAAGCGTTTCTAGCTGTGTCAATAACATGTGTAAAACAAACAAGTTCCCAGCAAATTGTTTAATTATAAATTGTGCAATTAATTTATTTTTATTTTGTTTCAATTGATTCTATAAGGAATTGCGTTTCATTTTAAATTGTGCAATTAATTTGTTTTTTATTTTGTTTCAATTGATACTACAGTAGAGCCTCGCTAATCCGAAATTTCGGTTAATCCGAACAGGATGTAAAAAAAATTCATCTTAACACCATCCATGATAGTTCGCAACAGTTTTTTCCATGACTTTTTGATAATATCATATTTCACATTGTCTCAAGATTCAGCCACCCAATAAATCACGTCCTTTATTGTGATCATTTTTCAGTTTCTACATTATCGTGAAATTTTCTTCTTCATTCCTGATAAGAGATCGCAAAAGCTTTTTCCAGTAGTGATATTTCAGATTTTGCAAACTCCCTGGTCCATTGGTTGCACCAACGTGGTCACATTTGGAGGCAAGAAAATAGCCTTTATGTCACCACAGATAAGTTCTGATTCCCGTGAATGGGATGAAGCATTATCAATGAGCAATAATGGATGTCAATGCGTTTGAGAAATTCCAACTTATCTTTTAACGAACACGAACTGGGCTCACGCTTTGTGGACATTTCTACAAGATGGGCAAAACGGCGACAGTGATTTAAAACACTGGGACACACGGTCGCTGTCTTCCTGTGTTTGTAAAGACTTTTTACTGTTTCGCTTGTTTGATTATTTTACTTTCTCCATACGTAGTATGGGAAAGTATTGTGATCATGAAAAAAATCGACTTCGAGATTTCAACGGAAATACACGTTTTGAGGTCCCTAGAACACGTTTAAACTATTTTCGGAATGATGTCTGTGTGTGTATGTGATTGTGATTGTGTGCGCTCTAACTCAAAACGTACTTGCCATATCGTTACCAAATTTCACATATGACACTTTGTTACGGGTACAAAGGACTGATTAGTTTTTGGACAATAACGGTTAACCGGACATCGAGGTTTATTCGAAACCCGATTCGGTTTTTGCGATATTTCTCCATTAAAACATCATTATTGTATATACAACTTTATACCAGGTTTATAGAGAATGAAATTTCCTACAACTTTCATTTGAAAGAAATTTCCATAGTAGTTATTTTTTAGGAATTATTTATAAATAATCGGTTTTTTTGGTTTCCGTCAAATATCTTAAAAACGTCGTAATTGGTCATCTTCGTGAGGACCAAAGTTGTAGAGAATAATATTTCTTCCAAGTATTGTTTAAAACAAATTTTCATAGACCCATCCATTTCGGAGATATTCAATTTTTTCTTCATTTCCAGTATACAGCGCCACCACCATGTAGCGGTGAATTCTGTAAACATATTCAAAATATATCTAATTTACGGCAATAAGGACGACTGTATTCTTTTAAGATACGAAATAATAATTTTGCCTTATAATGCTATTCATAATAATTTAGCCCCAAATATGAAGAAAGTCGTGTTGGCCGCATCAGATTTTTTAAAAATAGTTTTCTTTTAAGAGAACTTTTTGAAGCTTTTGCAGTGGCTGTCTTTCTTACTTCTACATTGACAATTGGTGATGCTGAAGAAGTAGAGGGTTGATTATTTGCAGAACGCTGGCCTTTAGATGTTTTAGAGCTGTCTTCTTTCTTCTGGATTCTGAGAACAGATTCCTGCAAGTCATTTTGGTATGGTGAAGCCGTTACAACAGCTGCTCTTGTAGCTCTTGATGATGTCGCTTTTGGACGGGGGAGAATTGGAGGGGGTTCAATCTGAAATGGAGCATCATTTAGACCCATAGGCCTGACAGTATGGCTGTTTGCATGAGGAGTCCGTGTTGGTTGTTCCTCTTGAGTTGGGTCCTCAGCTACTTGTATGAAATCTTCTGCACTGAAAACCAAAGGATCAAGTGGTGAAATTCCGCATTTTCTGTACCCATTTGAAGCCACTTCGACAGTTGCTGCTCTTGAATAGGCTCTCCCCATCATAGGTCCAATGTGTTAGTTCTCTACCCACTTGTATTTGTTGGCCTGAAGCCACTGTTCAATTTCTGAAGAGTAATACCGCTTGAATGGTGCCATTAATGCCACGTCTAATGGTTGTAACTTATGCGTGGTATGAGGGGGGAAGCTAATAATTTTTATTCCTTTAGCTCTACCCATTTCTGTTACGTCTAAGTTACGAGTAGGTATGTGAATAGTGGCCATCAAGCAGGAGAACAACAGGATTTTCTGGAGATGGTCTCACAACTCTTATGAAGTGTTGCACCCACTCAGTGAATATGTGATGTTGCATCCAACCAGAAGGATGGCAGACAGCTATTGATCCAGGTGGGGTGACATTCAAAAGTCCATCCTTCATGTTTTTCTGAGGGAAAGGAAGAACGAAATGGCCACTTGCATTCATGCACATGACTACTGTAATGAAAACTCCTTTTTCAGCAGAGGAAAGGGTCGATACGGACCTTTGGCCTTTCATGCTTATAGTCTTGGAGCTGTTGCCCTGGACGACAGTTATCCCAGATTCATCTACGTTGTAGATTTTATTAGGGTAATAATTAGCAACTTTAAGCTGCTCCGTCAACAAAGCAAACAAGTTAGGAAAGCGTACAACGTATCATAAATGGGCGCGTTTCGTGCAATGGAGTATTAGAAAGAAATTATTTAGTACCTGTACGTAAGGGAAATTGCATTTTAACG
The DNA here is from genome assembly GCA_036926305.1 of Uropetala carovei. Classification (NCBI taxonomy): domain Eukaryota; kingdom Metazoa; phylum Arthropoda; class Insecta; order Odonata; family Petaluridae; genus Uropetala; species Uropetala carovei. Next base: position 689,426 of record JAXCHB010000092.1, read on the forward strand.
TTCTTTTCTTCATCATAAATAATCCATTTTCTTCCTATTTTAAAATATTGCATCCACATGTAAGGAAATTAAACGTTTGTTTGTGAGATTGTTTATGTTAACAACAATGACGTAACCATGCAAGAAATTTTTGAAGTTCAACTCTAACTAAGATATTCTGGTTTGATTTCTCAATAACGGCTACTCCCACGACAAAAATGTATATGAAAAGAAATATTCTTCTTTACTAGTTCTACAACGTTTATTTGAAAAATATTTTGATATGTGCAATACTTTACTAGATATGACGAAAATTGATTTTTTTTCACCAGTAAAGTGGTACCCCTGATTGGTGTACGTGATTCATTTTTGCGATTTTCTCATTATATTTGATTGAAAGTCCTTAATATCAAATTTCATGACAATCCGTTCAGTAGAAGCCGAGAACGAACGTGCGTATGGACGGACGGACGGACAGACCGACGATAATAGGCGCTCACGCTGGAAGCGAAACGCGCCTAAAAAGCATCCACCTTTTTCTTTGTGAATCCTTTATCCCTTGCTAATGACAGAGGTTCGGGGGTGCGGAAAGATGGTCCTGGGTGCCTTTTGAGAAAACCCTTCAGCCACTTTTTTCCAGCTGTCCCACCTTGTGTTGTGAAGGGGTGTCCTATATTATTTCTCACTGATAACTGATAGGCCAAGGTTCTAATGTCCTTTGCTCGAAGACCATAAAAACGTTCATCCATAACTTTACATGAAGCAGCAAGCTCATCTTCTAGAACTTCACCCAAAATAGGTTTTCGTCCTATAGATGATTTAATAAGTTCATCGACATTTTTATTTTTAATAATCACATAGTTTTCCAGAATTGATCTAGGGACATTAAATGCTTTCAGAAAACCCATCTCTTTTTTCTCAACTGCTTCTACTGCTTTCTTCATTGCTTCGGGACTCCAAGGTTTTCTTTTACTGGGAGTCATATCTGAGAAAGAAAAAATGGAGCACTTTAAGGTAAAGGTAGCCAAATTTCGGATATCCGAAATTTAAACCCCTCACGGTATCCGAAGTTAGGAAATCTGCCATTTTTTCGTTCGACCTATCTGACACAAAACCATGTGGAGTCGGAGTCAATAACACGTCTATCTTGAAATACAGATTATAAGAGAGAGACTAACATAGGTAGAAAGATCTTTGTAATTTACCTTACACGTGCACACTGCCAATGAAGTAAGCTCTGCAAAATTTTCGAAACACGAAAATAAAATATACTACTCTGAACACAAAGCACTAGCTTCCACCAAGACCACAGACAACCTGAACAACACGCCGCATGGTAAGAAAGCAGTACAAGCACTCATCAGCAGAGTGCAGCAGCTTATAGCCTAGAAATCATGATATCCGAAATTAAGCAACCATCCGAAATATGGAAACTTTACCCTATTCTTTTACGATACGAAATAATAATTTTGCCTTATAATGCTATTCATAATAATTTAAATAACTACACCCCAAATATGGAGAGTCATGCGTTGGCCACATCAGATTCTTTAAGAAATATGAACTATTTTGTATTATTTGAAGACGTAAACTCAAGTAACTGTACGAAATTTGATCAAAATCGTTAGAGCCGTTTTTGATAAAATGAAATTGATGTTAAAACTTCCCTTAATTATTGAGCAATGGCAACCATTTCTTCACAGACTCTGCTCAGTATGATAAAATACCTAAGTACGAGATGTCATTCATTTTTGCTCTACCGTTTAGGCTCTAGATTCAATAACAGACAGACGACATTAAGAAAACCAGTTTTTCGGATTCATCGACACCTAAAACGTATATATCCATTAAAATCTCGAGGTCGTATTTTTTCGCGATAGCAATACTTTCTCAATATACTTCGTATATGAGAAAGTAAAAACTGAAAGTTTTTTCAATACGAGTAGGAACTTACGATTGGGAAAGATTCCTGGCCACCAAGGAATGTTGAGCAGGGAAGTTTTGATCGAGAAGGATATAAAGTACATGTCGTTCCCGACTAATGACTCTAATGCGTTCCTGAAAATCGCACCGTAAGTCGAATATCAATTTCCCATAGACTTACGTGTTATAAATTGAGATTCGTTCCAGGACCTTGGTTAAAATATGTACCAATCCGTATTTTGGCTATAAATGAATAGTTTGAGAACATACCAGTGTTATATATTGCATAATAAACTTTTTTAAGAATTAAAACAATCAATAAATGAAAACATGCAGTATACCGACTGAATATCGGCCGAAAATACGCACAAGAAAATAGACTCGGTGCGCATCGAATGTCGAAGATCGTATGTACGGGTTGCGATATCGTATGTCGATTTCGTGGTGTCCATGTATTAATGTCCTAAGTCTAGGTTTATCCTAAGTCGAAACATCGTAAGTCGAGAACCGGTAGTATTTCGAAGTAGCCTGTTCGCAATGTCACTCGGGATTAAAATCTGCATAGCTCCTATTGTAAAGATGTCTTTTTTACAAATTCAATAAAGATCTCGGAAAAATTGCTCCAAACTCCGCTACCGTTTCATAGAAACTGTCTCACGCTAGCCATAAAATTCCCAGATCAACAACCCGACTTATTCTTCGGACCAACAAACACGGTTATTCCACCTAGCGCTTATTCCATCGAACGACAAACGCACTTAACCCAGCAACCAGCATATGCGCTCATTCCTCAGGAGGAATTAGCGCGCATGTTGGTCCTGGTAATAAACGCGTATGTTGGTCGCAGCGGCTGAGGATAACCCCAGCTAGAGACTCTGTTGTTCGCCGTAATCGATAATTAGAGAAGTAAGGTCTTCTGGCTGTGTGATGTTCTGAGATTGGCTGAAATGAACATTTGCTGGTCGTATCAGCTTAGAAATGCCATAAGCAAGCCCGTGTATATGTCGGCGTTACCGAGAACTTCGGAAATTATCGTGTATTTGGAGTCGTTGTAACCGTATTGCAATAATCAGTGTGCCTCTTTGTCGAGACAGACTAGATTTTCTGTAATTAATTCGTCCGTTGGTACAGTTACAACACGGTAGTAAACTGAAAATCTAAGTGTAAAGAAGACGTAACACACTTGGTCGTGGGTGAGCGAGCAAAACTCGCTATTTGAATATAGAGTAAATTACCGGTTAGTAAACTAAAAATAAGTATAACATACTCTTTATAAACTTTCTCATATATTAATGCGTCGTTTAGTTATCTTTAGAAAATGAAAATTGTATCCACCGGTTTTTAGAAAATCCAATTTTCGTTAAAGTTGACAAGAATAAACTAGTCTTTAATCGTTCACTGAGAAAAATGAAATATGTAGTTTTACTGCAGACGTATACTCAAGGAACTATACTAAATTTGATCAAAATCCTTAAAGCCGTTATTGAGAAAATCAAATTAATGTTAAAAATGCGTTGAATAAACTTTCCTTAATTATTGAGCAATGTCAACCATTTCTTCATATACTCTGCTTTGTATGATAAAATTCCTAAGTACGACATTTCATTCATTTTCGCTGTACTGTTTAGGCTCTAGAGCCAGTGACAGTCAGACAGAGAGACGGCATTTAGAAAACCACGTTTTCGGATTCAGCGACATTTCCGTAAAAATCTCGAGGTCGAATTTTTTCGCGATAACAATACTTTATCAATATACTTCGTATATGAGAAAGTAAAAAATCTCTGCTACAACATTGTTGCCGTTTTCATAGATCTCATATAAGAAGGTAGATGGCAACCCAAGGTCAGAATTCATCCAGAAAACTATGTATTAATGTTTTCATCTGCGTGGTGAGCGCTGCGCTCACCAAGCGACCAACGGCGGCTTAAATTAGCAAGCGCTTTTGTCGGTTGGCGTAAGCGAGAAGGTCATTAATAAACGCCTTTGGCGGTCGAATTAGCCTTGATTTACTGTAGGAGGGACGTTAGATTGTCGGCATTGCCTAAAATGGATGTAATAAATACATCTGTTTGTCGGCGTGGTCTAGATTTGCGGTATTAAGCGCTTCCGTTTGTCGGATTAACTGAATACCTATTGCGCGTTCGCTGTTGGGAGGAGTCGAGAAATGCTGAAATATATGAAAATGTGTAAAGATAGAGCCGAGAATCGAAGTAGAAAATACGTCCGTTGATCGGCGTAATCGTGAACTACGGCTATAACAGCGTTAAGTGATATGTGAAGCCGAGAATTACGGGAATATCTGCGTGTATTGGACAGAATAGAGAGAAATCGCATAAATAAATGCTTTCGTTTGGAAGGGTGGTCGAGATACTAGGTAGCATGCGACTCTTGGCGTTTGAGAGATTTACAGCGTCTGCTAAGAGCTGTAGCCGAGAATTACGAGAAGGACAGCGTCTCCTGGATGAGTTCAATTTTCCGTAATGAACGAGTTTCGTGGCCGAATGAAACGAGAATTATGGTAGCAAACCACTGTGTTTGTCGGCGTAACCAGAATTTCTGTAATAAGTTCCTGTCATCCGGATGCACCGAAATTTGCTCAAATAAATTCGTTTTTTGGTCGGCGTTGCCTGGAAATGCATGTCTGTTTGTCGGCGTTGGCTAAAACTGTTTAAATAATCCAGCCTTCTAGCATGGAAGAGTATTGCGTTAGAATTTAGAATTAGACGGGTGGGCTACCTACAACCCTTGCAATGCGACCATTGTTGGTCTATTGTGCCTCCCCAGCCATTTATCCTACAAACAAGCAAGCACTTTGAATAAATCGCAGTAGCTTGTTTGTTGGGATCCTATGATAGTCACTCGGGCTCATAAAATAAGAGCCCAAGTGACGAAACCTGAGTCCTGCAAGGGACTCACATTGACATAAAATGTGTGAGGCTATTTCCTCACTTTTTCCACCCTTAGCACAATTAGGGTCTTCAACCAACACTAGCTTGTGTAAGTGTCCCTTTAAGTGACAGTGTCCAGTCAATAGGCCCGTCACTGTTCTTAACTGGTTCCTATTGGAGCATAATAGTTCCCTAGCTCTACTCTGCGAGATTCCCTGTTCACATGTTCCTGTCCACTAATGGACCTGCAATAAACAAGGTGCCTTCTGCTCATTCTGTCCCTGATTTCCCTCCTTGCGACATTCATAGAAATGCCGCAAGCTGGCTCAGGTCCCAAGAAGGTACTTTCAGCACCCTTTTTTACCAACAAATCGGCAATTTCATTACCTTTAATCCCTTTATAATCCGGCACCCATAGCAGTTGAATCCTGTTATGTTCTGCCAGCTCTATCAAGGATTGGATGCAGTTTCAGACTAATTTATGGTCAATCTGGTATGAGTCAAGTGCCTTTCATGCCGCTTGACCATCAGAGAGAATATAGATTTTCCTGTTTTTATAGTTCCTTTTCATATTCTCCATTACATATGCAGTTATAGCATACACCTCAGCCTGGAATACTGTTTCGTACTGCCCTAGGCTAAAATGAAATTTCATCCTAGTTCCATAAACAGTACACCCCAGCCCCAGTGCCTGCATTTGTCTTGGACCCATCTGCTTACCAGATTAGTCCCCCTCTTCTGTCAGGTCGAAGTCTCTTTTCCCATTCAGTGCGATTTGGAAAGAGCACACTGAATGACTTGTGAAATGAATATTTTGGTATCATCTTATCCGACATCATTGCTAAAATGGTGTCTTCAGATCTGTCCCAAATCATTCTGGAATGACCATGGTCTGTAGACCGTGACTTCCATTGTCCATTGCAAATAAGTCCATATTTATCTGCTTGGGCCTCTGCTTCTACTACTAAATGTAGAGGAGTGAGTCCCAAGAGTATCTCAATTGCTGCCGTTGGAGCCGTACTCATTGCTCTTGTAATGCCTAAGCAGGCTAACCTCTGCAACTTGCTGAGTTCATTCCTGCTGGCCTTATATTTAAACCTAGGCCACCAGACAATGGCAGCATAAGTCACAATGGGTCTAACTACCATAGCGTATATCCAATATACCACTTTTGGTTTTAGACCCCATATCTTGCCAAAAGTGCCCCTACAGGTCCAAAAGACCCTGCTAGACTTTCTTGTAACTTTTTCCAGCTGTGAAACCCAAGTCAATCCCTTGTCCAATATGTAGACAGCTGAATCTTAGTTCCAAAAAGGGTCGGTTCCTTAAGGCACTTTAGATCCCTTTTCCTAGTGAATGGCACTACCACCGTTTTGTTTGGATTGACTCCCAATGTGGTTTTGTCCCACCAACTTTGAAACTTCCTCAGAGCTGTTTGTAGCACCTCTGAGATCACTGAAGGAAATTTCCCGTTAATCAGGATAGTGATGTAATCAGCATATCCTACTGCACGGTAACCCTTATAATTGAGCTCCCTCAGAAGTTCATCCACAACAAGGCGCCATAGCAGGGGTGATAAAACTCCCCATTGCGGGCATCCTTTGGTAGTGGTAACCCTCTGGGTATATTCTACAAGTGAGGTTACTATGATTCTCTCCTTCAGCATGGAATCGATCCACTTGCAAATAGTGTTTTCCATGCCATGCCTTCTGGCTACTGAGAAATGGCTTCAAATGAGGTTCGATCGAAAGCCCCCTCAATTACAAGAAAGGCTCCAAGTGCCAATTCCTTGCAGTTTAAATCACTTTCAATGCGTTTTACCACATTGTGAAATGCTGTCTCTGTCGATTTATCAGCTTGGTAGGTGCTTTAAAGCCCCGTCCCTGATATATCTGTCTACCAATTTCTCCATAGTTTTAAGTAAAAACTATAGGAGACTTATTGGATGATATGCTTTTGCCTCGGTATAGTTTGCACGCCCGGGTTTAGGTATAAACGTCACCTTAACCTGTCTCCAAGCAATTGGTATGTGCCCCATTGCTAGACAAGCTCTGAATATATAGCATAATGGAGAAGCAAAATGCTCTCTCCCTTACTGTAAAAGCGCCGGTACAATTTCATCTATCCCAGGAGCCTTTGATGGTTTAAAAGTATGTATTGCCCATCTTATCCTAGACTGATTAACCACTTTTCTGGCCAGGCACCAATCCTCCCTATTCGTTCTGCATCTCTGCACTTCCAGGTTTGGTTGTTCTTGTCCATATGGTGGCTCATCAATCATCTTAGAACCTGGAAAGTGTACGTTAAGCAATTCCCTTAAGGTTTCCTTCCCAGTTGTTGTAAAGCTTCCATCTGGTAATTTCAAAACATGAACCCCACCAATAGCCTCCTTAGCCATGATTTTCATCAGTCTGGAGCTGCCAGGTATAACCTCGATTCCCTGACAGTATCTCCTCCATGATGATCTCTTGGGAGAATTTTGATGATAGGATAGGAGAACAGCTTGTAGCAACTGGTCAACAGCTAACTTCAAATCCAACACCGAGCGAATGTTTCGCGGTAGGACCTCCAGATTTGCATTAAGGTCATCCTTATAGGATTTCCAGTTAGTTCTCATGGGGCCCCTAAACATAACCATAGAAGGTACTGCCATTATAACATTAAAGCAGATGTATCTGTGATCCGATAAAGAAGGCTCATCAGAAACATGTCAGTCTTTTACAAGGTTCCCAATACCATTAGTCCCTAGTGCTATAACCTCCCTCCTTGCAGCGTTAGCAAGGTGGGTTCATTACCGTTGATTAGAATATTAAGGTTCGTACTTACTAAAAACTCCAGTAGCTTCTCCCCTCTGTAGTTATTGACAGTGCTCCCCCATACAAGATGGTGCGCATTGGCATCACACCCAATGAGAAGCTGTTTGCTGTCGTCTTGTCAGTAGCCTAAAATATCTTTGAGGTCCTTGGTTGGTGGAGGACCCTAAGAATCATATGGTAGGTATGCTGAGGATGTAATAAGTTCCTTTTGGCTCCCTCCTTTGGTATACATTAGCTTCACCGTCGTTAAGTCTCTGGAACAGAAACTTAACAATGGTAAAGCATTGATACTTTTTCGTATAAAAATACAGGTTCTTGCATTCGCATCAGGGGCATTGTAGAATAATGCCCATCCAGGAATGCTTAAGCCTCTTATCATTCCCTTGTATATCCAAGGTTCCTGTATAAGAGCAATATCTATCTTTCTCTTAGCAAGTTTTTGGCACAGAACCGCTGATGCCACCTTTCTTTGGTGTAAGTTTATTTGAAGGATCTTCATTTTTCTTCCTATTTTTTGCAGATACAGGTTATCGGGTATCTGAAACAGTGCCCTCCTCCCCAGTATCTGCTTTACTGATGTCTTTATCTCCTTCTGAGGGTATGCTGGTACTGCCAGTTCCCCCAGTGGTACGCTGGAACTGCCAGCCCTCATTGGAGAAACATTTTCTTATAATCTCCCTTTTGGGGAGTCCTCTTTTTTTGGTATCCTTGTCCACATTGGTACCACGAGTAACGGGGAAATATTCGGTCACCATCCGCGGAGTCCCGACACGGATGGAAGGCTGCTTACAATGGGGTGTCGCCCGGTGCCCCAAGGGGCTCGTTCACGATACTGCATATTTTGCTACCCCAGTATCACTCAGTCCTCGGCACGATGCCTCATACCTTGGCTTGGGTAGAACCAGAGCCCCGTTTGCCAGCATGTTTCAGGTACTCCAATGGGATTTCCTTACTCCATTTGTTTCCACCCTCCACATGTCCTTAAAAGGATCGGATGAGCGGTTGGGATTTTTTGGAGAGCAGAGTATTGCGTTAGTGAGCACGTTCTATGATGGGATGTTCCGAGAAATGACGGAATTAATGAAATTTTTGGTCGGAAATGCTTCTGTTGGTGTAGCCAAGAATTGAGGTAATATACGAACTAACCTGTCAATGTAGCCGGATAATATCCGAGTCAGTTTGTCGATCTAGCGGTAATATGCGCGTCTGTTGATCTTTGGAGCGGAGAATTGCGGTGATAAGACCGTTTGTTAGTCGGAGGAGCAGATACATTACATAGCAAATGAGTGTTTTTTTGAATTTTAGGAATGACCGCCTCTGTTTTTAGGCATAGCCGAGAATTTCAGTAGTAATAAATGCGTTTGTTTGTAAGAGTTTTTATGTGTCACTTGAATAAATATGCCTACTGGTCGGCGTGGCCGAGATTTGCGGTAGTAAGCGCTTCTGTTTACTGAAGGTGCCGAGAATACATAGGTGTACTGAACAAGTCTGTTGGTAAGAGGAACCGAGGAGTGACATTGAAAGCGAGTTTTTTTGTCGGCATTGTCGAGATTCACGGTAATAAATGTGTCTGTTGGTCAATGCAGACGAGAATTATGGGAACACTCGTTTATGTTGGTCGGCGTAGATGAGATCTCGGTATGATGAGCGTTTGTTGGTCGGTTCCAATGTAAAATGCGCCAGTTGGTAGGCAAAGCAGAGTGACCGCTTTTTGGTCGAAGATGCCGAGGGTCACTCTTATGAGCACGTTTATTGGTCCTCGGAACCGAGTACCCAGGTAATATGCGTGATTTGTAGTCGAGAATTTCCGTTACAAATGCGACTGTTGGTAGGGGTATTACTTTTAATAAGTATCATTGACGAAAAGCTTAATATACATAAATACTTTGTTGGAAATTGGAGCAGTACATTGAATGCTATATTAAATATTGAACCTTTAGCATTTGTATGTAACTGACGTTTTTTTTTATAACAATGATGGTTAGAGTACAAATCTGTGCCATTATTTCGATCGCCGGAAGAGAGGCCAGGCAAGCGAGACACCCACCTAGGTAGCAACACGTTAAGGGGTGGAAAGATTGATAATTTGTGTACTACATTGTAATAAACCACTGTTTTAGAGATAAAATTGTGTACTGTATACTTTCATTAGGATGGGAGCGTGTTTTTCAAAACTTACCTGTGGCGCCAAAATATCTTTTCTCTGCTCTGCATATAAGACACCCTAGTTTTAGACATCTTCTATTTCCGTTACACGCAAAAAAATATGTCAAGTAATCTTCGTCACCCCTTTAGAGCTTTTGTTTCCTAATTCTTATTTTATTCTAATTAAATATTTTTATTATTACAAACATCTGTCCTAAAATTTGTTGAATCATCATTCAATAAAAACAGTCCATAAAGAAACATTCACAAAAACAAAAAAGCATAAGCATAAATAAATTATGAAGAACCTATAATCATAAAGTGTCATGCACATTTGTTTTGTGATACTTCTATAATCTGTGTATTAACAGATATACCTACCTGTAATCTTTCGTATTTTTCTGCATAGACTTAGAAGCGATGAACTTTCTGTCCATGAGTGTAACTAAAATATTTTCTGCTGTTACACTGTTATCTCAGGATTATATTCACAAAGAATATCTATACCAAGATCTATAATAGGTCAACTTTCACTAATAATTGCAAAATATATACCTACCACTGCCTGCTGAATCCAATATGAATGTCATATAATAGGCCTAAGACGAGAAATAAAAGCTGTGACCTTGAGAAATTTAATGACTGAAGGCAATTTCATACGATTTTTGTTGAAAGAATGAAAATTACGAAAGAAAGAACGTAAAATTAAAAATCAAGTAGGTATAATAATAACAACAATAAACCTTCTTTAATAGGTTGATATTTTAGACATCAATGTCCATTCCTCCATATAAACCTGACGAACACAAACATCCATGTCCTGGGCGGGATTCGAACCCGCGACAGTTGCGATAGTAATATGTACAAATTACTCACCAAAATGTTTTATTCATAAATATCTCAATATATGAGAAGGAAGTGGTGGTCATCTACTGCACTGAATTATCGAAACTGACTCAACTAGTTTGGTGAGACAAGGAGGAGTGCGCAAGGAAATTACTTACTACGTCATCGCCTTATGTTATTCTATTTTCGTAATGTGCCGAAAGCTAATGAAATTAATGCTTCGTCGAGCGCTTCCTGTAACGCTCAACAAAGTGTTAGTTTCGTCTGCTCTCGGCGAAACACTGGAATGTTATTAAAGGGCGAAAAGTTAAGGGACCAGTTTTCTGGTAAACAACCACGTAGAACAGAAGTTCTCGGAGCATAAGTTATTATATATAAATACATACATATATAACTGTTGCCATTTTTTAATGTACTCAAATGAGTGCAGGTGGTACTTGTGTTACAGAAGAATAGAACATACAAATACATATTTATTCAAAAAATGAAATAAATATAAAATTAAAATAATTATATATTTGGTTTAATATATTTCTGCCGAGAGTAACTCACCATTACATTTTTCGCAGTCTCGGTAAAGAATTTCATTTATCAATGAGAAAGAGATTAAAATGTCCACTGCTCATTTATTCCTATTGCGTTTAACATTTTAGACAAATGTAGAAGACACGAAAACTATGTGACAGAAATTGATGACTCAAAATGCAAATACAAATGCAGTTCCCGCATCCAACCTCATTAGTAAATTAGGAATTATGCATACTATTGCCATAGCAACGGAGAATGTGCCACTTAACGACTTATTTTACGTAAATTAAGACAAATGATCAAAATACCCCTTAAAAATTCGTTTTGTGAAAAACTGTCCCAAACAAACCTTGTAAAAAATCACACTGACTACAACTTTAATAATGACATACGCCTACATGAACTGAGTGTTAAAGAAGATATTACAATAAAACAAGTTAGGAAAGTGTACAACGTATAACAAATGGGTGCGTTTCGTGCAATGGAGTATTAGAAAGCAATTATATACCTGTACGTAAGGGAAATAGCGTTTTAAAGTCCTTTTCTTCATCATAAATAATCCATTTTCTTCCTAGTTAATAATATTACATGCACACGTAAGGAAATTAAACGTTTGTTTGGGAGATTGTTTATGTTAGCAACAATGAAGTAACCATGCAAGAAATTTTCAGTTCAAATCGATATAAGACTTTCTTGTTAGATTTTCTCGATAAAGGCTACTCCTACGATAATAATGTATAGGAAAGAAAATATTCTACTTTACCAGTTCTACAACGTTTATTTGAAAAATATTTTGATTTGAGGAATACTTTACGAGATATGACGAAAATTTAATTTTTTGTCCCCAGTAATGTGGTACCCCTGATTGGCGTACGTGATTTATTTTTGCGATTTTCTTATTATATTTGATTGAAAGTCCTTAATATCAAATTTCATGAAAATCCGTTCTTTAGAAGCCGAGAACGAACATGCGGACGGACGGACGGACAGACCGACGATAATAGACGCTCACGCTGTAAGCGAAACGCGCCTAAAAACTGTTTCAGTCAAAAGTTTTTCAGATCTAGAGTTACTAATAGAAATATTTAATATACAGTTTTGTGCTAATTTGATTATTAGTTTTTGAGATAAAGCGCCCACAAAATTCCATTACACACACACACAGACATCGTAGAGAAAATAATCAAAACGTTTTCAGGAAGTGACCTCAAAATGTTACTTAGTTATTATGTTTGCCAACTCTCCGTCGATACTGATCCGGGGAAGCCTAAAAAGCCATTAGACTCAGTTATCAACGACCTCTTCCTTTATTAGCAAACACGGGTTTGTTGCAATGTCCCGTTAAAGTTAATGCTAATCTAAAGTTCTCATAGAAACTTTAAATGCACTAGAGCCGTGTTCCTCAATTATTTTAATTTATCCACTCGACTTCCGGTTCGCTCCATCTTCGCAGCACACTTAAGTGAATTTCGCAACGACAATGCGTATGTTATAATTGGCAAACATTGATTCAGTTTGTTTATGAAACAATTGTAGCATAGGAATTTATGATTATTATAACTAATCAATTAATATCGTTGTCGTTTTCTAGTAAATAAAGAATTAAGAAATCCGAAAATAAAATGTCCTTGTTATTCAGATTTTCTCCCATAGCGTAGGCGTAAAAGACTGCGAAAGAATAGTACTTTTCTCTTTCCTGTAACTGTATGACGGAGCATAAATTTTCTTCAGCCCGGGGCATTAACGACATTTGCGGATCGCTTGCCTAAAGAGCTATGTTGACTCCCATTCTTCCTTAACATAAACATACGGCGGAGAGTGATGCAAAAACTGTTTTTAGAAAATGTCTCGAATATGAGAGAGAGAGAGAGAGAGAGAGAGAGAGAGAGAGAGAGAGAGAGAGAGAGAGAGAGAGAGAGAGAAGAGAAGAGAATGAGAGAGGTAACTCAGCCTTCCAGAAAATGTCGCGTAAAGCGAATTTTAAGATTCCTGTCAATTACTAACGTCCCATTGAGTCTTCAGAAGGTCTAAGAGTCAACTGGACTGATTTATACGAACGTCTCAGAAAAAGGAAGCGAATTCCTCATTTCTGATCACCCACGGGAATTCTCGACACGCCTTCTTCATCCTACTCCTAAAACCAATTCGTAAAGACAAAAGTCCAATGAATTGGCCGCGGGACCCACAGACAAGAAAGGAATTGCCCTATTACGGGTCCCATTCATGCGAGGCTAAAGGCCCCATAGGAAGGGGGAAGGAGGGCGCTGCCTTGGGTGAGAGTTCACTTAACATTCGCACTTGCCATGCAGTTCGCACACACGCATTCAAAAACTTAAATGGTGTGTTCGGTGCACATAGATGGCGAGGGAAATTGGGAAAATAGTAGAGGATGGAGGGGAGAAAGAAGTGGGAGGGAAAGGGGGAAGAGAAAGGAGGGCGGATGGAAAAGTGTGTGAGGGAGAGGAGGGATCTGGGACCGCCCCCATTATCGTTCCCCAGTAATAGGGTCGTAGAACAGCCAACGTCTCTGTCGTGGGTCGAGACCTCGAGGGGAAGAGTGGACGGACATCAAAAAAACGACGAGAGAAGAGAAAAAGCGAATGATAAGGAGTTGAAAATGAAGCAGGTCGCTATTGTGAAGAGGGATGGCGGAAAAGTAATCGCGGGGAATGCTGTAAAAGAAAACTATTGAAATTTATTGCAAGGTGTTGTTGAGAGAATTAGATCGTGATCCGGGCGGAAATAGAGAAGAGTAAAAAGCTAATAAGACGGAAAAGGGGACGAGAAACAAAAACACGATCGATAAGGAGATTACGCGGGAAAGAAAGAACAAAAGAAAGGAGAAACGTAATGACGATGGGATAGATAAGGAAAGAGCAAAAAAAGAGAAAGGTAATGAAAGAGAGAGATAAAGAGATAAAAGGGGGCGCTGTAGACTATGCAGAAAAGAAATCGCCTCCATTAGAATCGGAGGCGAAATAAATAGGAGATGAAGAGAGGAGATAGGAGTGAAGTGGATGGGAGAGATACTTGGAGGAAGTTTTGACTAACTTTAGGGAAGTAAAAGGGACGGGAGAGAGAGAGGGAGAGTGGGGGGTAAGGCGAAGAGGAAGAAAACAGGTCCAACCGAAGGGAATAATTGAATTAGACGCGCGTAGAAACCAAGGAACAATTCAATTCCACTGTTCACATCTCTGGCCTTTTTCTCTCTCCCGTCCCTTCTTCTCGCGACCTTATACCCTTTGCCCACCTCACCCTCTTCGATCAAAAATAGCTCAAAATCTCAATTCCTTCAGAAAATGCCTCCTTATTCATCCGATCCTTCTTCTTCTGCCGTCGCCAATTTGCCTTCCCCTGAGGCCCTTCACCTCTCCCCTCCCGAATAATGTCTTCGTATCTGAGTGAGCAGAAGGCTCTTCCCCCACCCCCTTTTCACTCCCTCCCTCCCCCTCTCCGACACACTCCCTCCTACACACGAGGCCTTTCCTATTTTCTGGAAGAGGAGTTCTAGCCGATCCAAGGAACCCATTTTTCTTTCACTCGCATTTATCCGCTTCCCTTTAACAGCAAAAACCTTTTTCCAACCACCATATTCATCCTTCATCTCTTCCACTCCAACCGTCTACGGTAGGCTGACCTTGTAGCAAATAGTAAAAATGCGTGCTTGAGTATAAATCTTTGAGCGTTGTGTTTTGGGACGTGGGTAGCCGATAACGTGGCAGCACCCTCATCACGGTTATTTCTTGTAAAAGGCATTTTAAATGAAGTTGTTAATAAAAAATCCTGATGCTGATGTGGCCTTATGCCATCTTACACTCTAGTTATCAATTTGTAGTTGAGGATTTAGCAATATGATAGATATTTGCTAATATGTCAGAGGGAAGTGTTTTTTTATACTTATAAAGAGTAGACAGCGGTGGATATACAAATCACGCGCTCCTCTGGTCCCCGCTTTTACCGTTACTTAGTTAAAATAAAATACCTGCTTTTATTTAAATCTATTATTAATTTTCATTCTAGTTTCAAAATAAAGATAACGTTTACCGTTTTAATCACATTTTTACTACATTCAAATAATAAATATAAAATATTACGCAAAATAAAAATATGTGCTCCCTTAATAATCACTTCCTAATCTTGCCATAAGGTAAATCCGCTTTATGGAGCAGTCTATATACAACAAATTTGCACTTCTAAATTAGAAAAATATTACTAAACTTAAACCAATTTTTTTTTTAAATTCGCGACAAAAAGGAAGTCGGCAATATTTTATGGCGATTAAGAGAAACAATCCATTTTTCTCCAGACCCCTCCATAGAAATATATAACGCAAGAAAATCCAAAAAGCGATAGATTTTCCGATTCCGCAACCGCGCTTAGGCTTTCGTTGAAGCAGAATTTAATCGCAGCGTTATCCTAAAATATAAAAAACAATAAAATATACAGGCCGCGGAGGAATTCATCTAATCATCGTTTGTCTTAATTAAAGCGAGAGAGGTCCCTTTCTATCGATTTGCTCTTCGATTTTCGCCATTTCGTTAAAAAATAAAGAATTGAGGATCAGTTAGGGAGAAAGGGAGGGAGAGAGAGAGGGAGAGAAACTGGAGAAAATTGATTACCTGGTTCAGCCAAATAAAATTAATTCATGGCGAGTCGTTGAAAGGAAGGTGGAAAGTTGGAGTGGCAGGAGAGAGGGGTAAAGGGGAGGGGGGAGAGGGGAGGGGGGAGAGGGGTGCGGTTGGAAGGCACGAATCGGGCGGAAGGGGAAATTCGAATTAGGATGATTAGCAAAAAAGAATCGCTGGTCGCGCAACCCAATGACATCGGAAATCCATTTCTGTTCCAGCGAATATCGAGCGTTAGGGACAGCGTCGCCGTTATGTGGATTTTGGCAAATGGCGAAACGGGGGCGAGGATGAACGGAGGCGTGGGAAAGAAACTCCGAAAGAGAGGGGTGGGGGAGATTAGCGGAGGGCTCGGGCGACCAATCTCTGAGGGTTAACGCGGACCATTACAAAACGACACCGGCGGTCAGAATCGTTTCATGAGGCCGACTCTCTCAGAATAATTCAGCGATGGATTCCGAGAATAAAAAATTATTCTCGCTTAGCTCCGTTATGTAGAAAAGAAACGAGTATGTTAGATATCGCCTTTAACTATGAACTACATGAAACAGATTGAATCACCTGTCGAGTGGAGAGGGACCTCGATAAATC
The DNA here is from genome assembly GCA_036926305.1 of Uropetala carovei. NCBI lineage: Eukaryota > Metazoa > Arthropoda > Insecta > Odonata > Petaluridae > Uropetala > Uropetala carovei. Next base: position 705,767 of record JAXCHB010000092.1, read on the forward strand.
CTTTCCGCGTTTTCTGGATCGTTCTGCTCGCTTTTGTTTGGACGAGCAGGCAGTGGAACAGTTTCATTGGCATTTTAATCGCAACTAGAAAAATGTAGGTATCAGGCGGAAATTTTAATTTTTAGCGGGTTTAAAAAAGAATGCGCCTATAGTTTCACTATAGCGTCTGTCTGTGAACTTGATTAAATTGAAATTGTGACGAAACTGTAAAAGATGGAGAGATGAAACTTGGAGGATAGAGTTTCTTGTTACTGCCATTATTTTCTCATTAGATTTGAATTTTGGAAAAATGTACAGAGTCGGATAGAGTCACATTTAAAATTTATTTATTTTTAAAAGAAGGAAAGCTGAAATTTTCAGCCGACCTATCTATATATTATGACACTGAAAAACTAGGCTCTAATGACTGAATATATAGCGGTATGCACAAAAAATATAAATTGAGCAAAATTTACGCATATAACAAATGATCATAAACCAAATTGTCCTCATTTCTTCAATTAGGTTAATGGAAGAAATCTAAATAATGAAATAAATCACAGAATATTACCGAATTTAATAACGGAAGGAAAAAACGCGCTAATTTTATCCAGGTTTATGGATAGCATTCTACTTGTTCCTTCAGTTTCCGTTTTCCAGTTCACCTTTTCGCAATGTTTAAAATACCAATCGTAACTATTGAAGGCGATTTTTTTATTTGAGAAGAATAGAAAGCAGATGTCGCTAAAATAAACTCTGGAACTGTTCACCGAGCATAATGAGGGTAATTTGTTTAAATCGTCCTTTCGCATTCAAAATTCCCTAAGGACAGCAGAATCCTTTAGAAAATTCCGGCAAGATAACAATCGAGATGCTTTGCACGAGAGAAGGAAAACAGTCCATCCTCTCTCTCTCTCTCTCTCACTCTCTCTCTCTCCACACGAATCGCATCGTCGATAAGCGAAAATAAGCTCCAGCGAAGAAGCTCTGGATGCCGAGAGAGGCTTTAGAAACCCACGGCGGCTGGGGCGCCATCAACGGAGGAATTTATTAACGATGCTCTCTCGGAGTGATTATGAAATGGGAGTCTCCGCTTCCAATTTTTGCCGCGCTTGCAAGCCACGCCTACCTCACAATCGAATGCCGTTCTAAATTTCTTCGCTCGACCGGCCGCCGTTACCGTTGAGATTTAAAGATCCTGCTAAGGTGTTATTTTAAGGAAATTTCATTTAAGAATAAACTATGATATAAAATGAAAAGAAAAGAACTTCAGATGATTGCATATTATTATTACTGACAGCAACCTGTAATTCTGATATAAATCATGCTATACCTATAGCCAATACCATTTACTTATGTATAGGCCAGATTTCAAACAATGGCAACTTGATGCGGAACGCTTACCTCCCCCAAAGAGGTGCGACTGACAAGCAACCCATTAATGCTCTAATGGACATAACGTATGTGCTAGGAAACAGCTTAATTTAATATTTGGATGATGCGAGGAACTCCTACAAATACGAATTACTAAGCAATATATGAATTTAAGCACGAGGCTGTTCCCAATGAGATTATGCCAGGTCTACCAATAGCTGCAGCTACATTTGTAATGGGAATATATTTATATAACCGTTATATGCTTATATGAGTTATTTATATAATCATTTCTAAATGATCTGCACTAGCTGGATCGGATCAATAACGAAATAAGAGAAATGTTTTAAATTCCATTGGTTTTCCTCCATGCTTAGGTGAAAACTATACTTCTGCTAAATAAGCCAACATTCCTTTCCACATATTTAATTAACGGAACTCTAAAGACTTAATTACTAAAGATTTATTTAGGGAAAAATTGGTTTGCGGAGCAGTAAAATAATAACTTCCTTGTCTTAAATGCAACATCGAAACTAGTTAATATATTTTGTATGAAATGTACAATTTAGGCAGCTTCAATTGCCTCACTCAGCCATTTCGTGGCTTCAAGAGTCTTCCTTATCATTTAATTAATTAGAGTGAGAGTAGCACGCTACCGGACGATAGGAGAGAAATTCGGAGAGACCTAAACCATTATTATCCGCATGAATGGATCTTATATGCCCGACTATGCGACCAAGAGCAGCGTCCGTCCTAACGGCTTGGAAAACATTGCAGGAACCTTCATAAGAGTTTACGAAACGGCTACTTCTCATAAATGAACCAGAGAATCCACGCTTTGAGGCCATTTTTGCAGAAGATATTTGGATCTATAATCCGAAAGGCTACTTAAATGCAAGTGATTGTTTATCCGTGAGGAAAGCTCTTTCAGAGACACAGCTCTGGCCTAAAGTAGAAAGAACCGACATATACGAATGTGTGAACACAGGAAAAAAGAGGCTGCAAGGGAAGGCCTTTTAAAAGTCAGTTATATCTTACGGTCTGTGTGTGTGCTTTATTGTTTAGATGGGTTTTTGAGCGTTCTTTTTAATCTGATAATGTCTGTCTGTACGTCACACTTCCGCTCCCGGTGAACTACTTTTACACCGTTTAAATCAGATCAACCAAATCTTGAGAGATTATTCATGACCATAATTCCTTACGGTGGTTTTAATTTGGAGACTCAAGTGACGGCCTAAGACAGGCGCACAGACAAACGCCTTTATTCAGAGAGATATTGAGGCTACAGTGTCTCTTCTTCCATCTGACCCTTTTTCAAAATTTCAATTACGAAAATATTTAGATATGTACATAAATATGGATGGATTTACAAAAAGATACTGTGCACTGCAAGGGGTGTAGTGGGGGTTACAACGAACAAAAAAATATTAAATTAGTGAACTTATTCTTCAAAGTTCAAATTAGAGATACAAAATTTTCAGGATAGTTTTGTCTGGTCACAGCCATGAAAACTATTGATTTTGGGATTCGTCCGTCTGTCCGTTTCAGTATAATGGCAAATTGTTAACTTTATGGTATTCCTTGAATTTGTTATATGTTTTTATTATATATATAAACCGTCGTACTTGATGTGTGATCATTGAAACTTTCTCGTGTTATTAATTATTGGAACGGCTAACATTTGGTAACATATGTGTTACTAATAGGGAATGAAAGGTTGGAGTGAATTAGCATTTTATACTATCAAGGCTATTTAAAAGTAATATGTCTGTCACTGGGAAATGAGGAAACAGGTGAAAAAATCTGCCATCACCGGGAATCGAACCCGGGCCTTCCACTTGCCACGCGGATATTCTACCACTTAACTACCGTGGCAGACTAATTCTCCTGTTTCAGAACGAGGATATTTTCTAAGGTTGGGACCAAGCTAGCTATGCTAGTATCAATTAGCCCCAGCGGATGTCCTCAAGGAGATACATCAAAGAAAACCCCTACCCTCTCAAACGGTGAGAATGCCATGACATTTTCACCTGTTTCCTCATTTCCCATCATAACAGCTTATGCCTGTCGCATAAGGATCTTCGGATCATCCTTTCTATCAATTTATGTCTGTCACTTTCTCGCAGTTTTACACTTACACTATTACCCTGCAATGCAAAGAATGCTAATGGCAGGGGATCCCGCTGCTCACGCCAAAGAATATTTCTTTTAGCATTATTGCATGCGGGGAAAAGAAGTAGTAGTTATAGATTTTTAAGGAATAATTTTTGCGTAGTTTCTTTTGAAATATAGTCTAACACTACGATCATTAGCAACAGTAGGTGAAATAGGCCACAAACTTTCTCGATAAATTATATGATTCACATTTTTTGAAGAATATTCATTTACAATCCATTTCTCATTTCATAAAATTTCATCTCTTGTTTTGTGCCTGCACTGTATCTGTATAAAGCTTGAAAACTATTGACTTATAGTACGTGATTTTACAAGTGATTCCAGGGAACTAAGCGATACGCTAAATAGCTTTGCAATGGAAATCTGCAGTCTGAAGTGCTTCACGAAGAGCGTATGAGCTAGCGCGAGATGGCGGATACACAAACGGAGGCGTTCTCTTTAGAACAGAAATATTTCATTTTAGGAATCGAATTTCACGATTCTCATAAAAACCAATTGAAAATAGGAATAAAGAAAGAACAAACGAATCAAAATCTCCTTACGCCAACATCAGCACTTGTGCAGGCGAACGTGTTAGACTTGCTTTAACAGCGCAAGTCACTGTAGATTGTCTATTGTGATGTCTACTCACTCAAAATATTTCCTCCGACGAACTTTAATTACGAAATCAGAGGTATACTTCTCTGATTAAAAGGAGTAAATGAAAGCGCCACCTATCTCATACTACTAAATATTCCTCTTTCTCTCTCTTTGCTTCTTTATTTTCTTTAAAATTCTTTTCTCCCTCTCTCTTCCTCGTAGCAACCCCTTTTCACCGTTAATCCCTTCCCTACATCCACAGTCTCTGAAAAAAATTCCCTCCATCCTTTTATCCAGTCATTTCCCAAATGCTTCGGCAATCGAATTTGTTTCGGAAATAAAACGAAAAAAATGGAAATGGGAGGAGAAGCGAGCCTATCGGGTTCCCTTTTATTTTTCCCAGAAACCCCCATTCCAACTGCCACCTTCCCCAGCCCTTCCTACTCATCCCACCTTTGTTACTCCCTTCCTATCACCCGCTGACTTCGGTCAGCCTGTCAATGGGGATCTAGGCGTCGGTCGCCATGGAGCGCGCTTCACTACGCGGTCTGCTGGTGCTGTCCGCAATGGGATGGGAAGAGTAGACGGGAGAAAGAGGGAATCAGAAAGGAAGTGCGTAGGAGGAGAAGAGATTGAGGGAATGAGGGGGAGGGAAAGGAAGAGGGGGAGAAAAAGGAGTAGGGAGAGAGAGAGAGGAGGAAAAGGTAGAGGAAATGTTAGAAGGGGGATAATGGAAGGGGAATGCGAGGTAAAGAAAAGGAAATGCCGGCAGCAGCGGGATAATAGCGCGTCGTTGGATAATGTAACGAAGAATAGGAGACTGGTTAAGGCTCTACCCCTCGGATAAAATCAATTTTGTGCCGTGACAGAAAAGAATTAAGTGTCGCGTGGATTGACAACGGAAGAGTATCGCTTATCGGAAGAGGAGATGAGCGAAAGAAGCGAATAATGGGTAAAAAAAAAGACCAATAATATTACTTTTTAACGGATAGCTGTACTCACGAAACAATCGGAAAGCCAGATTTTAGGAAAAATCAATGAAAACTACGTGACGGTCGAAGAGAGAATATGGTGAGGGAGAAAAGGTGATAAAAAAAGAGAAACGAAATAGAAGAGGTAGATGGAAGTGAAGGGGGATAGGGCATTGAAGCCGGAGGGATTATTTTTTACGGTGTATTGGATGTAAGGTGTCGGGCGATGAAAGGCGGGTGGGAGGGAAGAAGGGGGGGGAAGGGGGGGCAGAGGAAAGAGGGGGAGGGGAGGGCGGCAGGGGAAGGTCGAATTTGCAGCCTCCGTGTGTCGTGAGACTCCGTCGATCAACGCTTGACGCCAGCTGAACTTGCATGAATGCGGCAAGTCGAAAGGCCTCTCTCTCTCTCTCTCTCTAATAAGGGGGCGTGTGGGTGTGGTTTTTTAGCGAGAGGATGCCGAGAGGGGATATGCGGACGCACTTCCGAAGTGAAGTGGTGCGGGATTTGAATTACCTTCAACCGCTACTTAAAGTAGACGTTCGAGGCTCGGGAAATTTCTGCCTCGCACTCAGGGGGCGAACTCCGATTTTAAGCTGGTAAATTTTTATGGCCCCTATCTACGAAGAATTATTTTTATATTATACTTATTGTTTATCGATTTTTAGTACATTTCAGTTTTGTAAATAAGTTATAAAATAATTCATTTTTATATTATTTTAATTTTGATTGATTTATTTCGCATTTCAGTTCTGAAACTTTAGTATAAACTCATCTGTTTTCATTTAGCATGATTCTGAGTTTTTTTTACTGAAAGAAGTGATTAATACTTTAATTTAATCTACATTATTGCGTAGGAAGCTTTTTATTAATTTTAATTTTGAAAATTATCTTTCATGTTTATTTACATAGTTACAGGTAAATTAAAATATATCGTCAAAGCTGAGCATACAATGATATAGAATGAGGCCAGACTGTATTTAAAAATTTCTAATCAGCGTTCATAGAAAGTGAATTTGGTCGAAAAGGCTTTGATCAACAAATTTGTTGTTTACTTTCATAATCTTTTAGAATATTCTTTAATTCTTCGTTCATTCAATTTGGTCTTCCAAGAATTTTTACAGGACCCCTAAAAGGCATTTGGCCCCCACGCACTGCGGGAAAGGGAAACAGATGTCGTATTTTTTGACATTATAATCGAACAATTTTCCCAAAGTTTTACAACTAAATGACGTGGAAAGATAACGACGGGGCCGACTAGACGCGGGATTTTTTCCACGCTATTAGTGCACTTTTCCTGAATACTGTTGCAAGTTTTATCGGTCAAACTGTATGCGATAAAGATACTTTGTATCGGTAATAGGATATATTGAAATCTTCAGTTGCTTAAAATAATGTGCAGTAAAAAGAAGAGCAACAAATAAAACATGTTTCATCGTCACGCCAAAACTTGTTTTTGCGAAAATTTACGGCAAGCGCCTACTATAGTATACATAAGCGCCTTTGTAATCTCCAAATATAAAGAGAAAAATATCTTTTTCAATAGCGCTTCAACGCGAACTCTGTAATCGGAGTAATTCTTGAGAATCCGACGTGCCTCTCTGTTTCCACGTTTCTCTTCCTCAGCTTCTCTCTTGAAAAATGTTCCTCGGTAAATGTTCTGCATTACAGTGCATGTAAATATCTTCCTCTGCGTTCTTTTGTGTGGCAGCACAATCGACCCCTTAAATTCTTTAAGAATGGATGTTCAGAATTGCGCAAAGTGTCATTTAAAACCTTTTTAATTCGAAAAGTCCCCTTCTCATTCGACAGTTTGTGTGCCTTCTATGGCGGCTTTATTTCATTTTGGAATTTAAGTATTGCCTTGAGTATTTAAAAAAATATTGAATCGCTCAAAAGTTGAAGTTAAAAGTCACAAACTAAATACCAACCTGCGAGTCCGTAACTTATAAACTGATTGATATCCTCTGCGCTTCCATAGCAGCTCCTTCAGGTGCCGAGGGCTAACCATTTTAGGCGTGACTGCGTAATCATGTGAAAGAGTGGGATTAAGGCCAAAGTCAAATAATAAATTTTAACGATATTGTGAAGGATGTGCATTTCTACTTTCTCCATACGTAGTAATGGGAAAGTAATGTGATCAAGAAAAAAATCGACTTCGAGATTTCAACGGAAATACACGTTTTGAGGTCCCTAGAACACGTTTAGACTATTTTCGGAATGATGTCTGTGTGAGTGTGTATGTGATTGTGGGCGCTCTAACTCAAAACGTACTTGCCATATCGTTACCAAACTTCACATATATCACTTTAGCATGAGCACAAAGAACTGATTAGTTTTTGGACAATACCGGTTAACCGAAAGTCGAGGTTTATTCGAAACCCGATTCGGTTTTTGCGATATTTCTTCGTTAAAACATCATTATTGTATGCACAATTCTATACAAATGTTATAGATAATGTAATTTCCTACAACTTTCATTTGAAACAATTTTCCATAGTAGTTATTGTTTAGGATTTTATTTATAAATAATCGGTTTTTTCGGTTTCCGTCAAATATCTCCTTAAAACGTCGAAATTGGTAATCTTCGTGAGGATCAAAGTTGTATAGAATCATATTTATCGCAAGTTTTGTTTGAAAGAAATTATCGTAGATCCATCCATTTCGGAGATATTTTGCTTTTTCTAGTATACAGCGCCACCACCATGTAGCGGTGAATTCTGTAAACATATTCAAAATATAATTTACGGCAATAAGGACGACTGTATTCCTTTACGATACGAAATGATAACTTTGCCTGATAATGCTATTCATAATAATTTAAATATCTATACCCCAAATATGGAGAAAGTCATGTGTTGGCCACATCAGATTTTTAATTTTTATGGCCTCATTGACAATGTTTTCAATTTTCGTATTACGAGGTTACATTGTTTTTTAAACGATCAAGTAAATTCTTCAGTCATATATAAGGCTAAGAAGAAACTATTTGTAAGAGACTAGTTTAACAAATTTAAACTGAACGTGACCTACTTTCAAAAGTAGATCTATTTCGGTTCAGATTTAGTAAATTGATTAGGCCTTTCATTAACGAACTTAAATAAAAAATAGGGAAAATTAGAGATTCTTCGAGGCTTCCTATTACGAAAAAGGTCATACGATTCCGCCGACTGAATGCTCTTTCCTGCCATCTGCAGACTATAATGTGAAATATACATTTGCTTACGATCTGATCAACAGGTTAGCATAATTCAATGTAAGATCTTATTGCTGTTAAAAGAAATAAAAACACTGAACTCCAAAATAATAAAATTAAAAAAATACTCAGTATGAGTCATTTTCAATTCGTAACAAATATCTTTAGAAAACTCTTCAAAATTTTCATGCATTTTTTCCTTTAATAAATCTATTCATAATACTATTCTTTGCTTATAATGAATAGGAAATTTTATATGAGTGTAAATATGTATTGGACTAGAACCAACTGCATATAAATTGGTGCCACCTGTAATTTATACCTGCAGTGATAATTTTTGTAGTGATGTGATATTGTTTTCCATCGTTAAAAATAAAAATATGATTGGAAAAGGTGCGTGTATTTATAAGAATGCACACAATAATGATTTTAAAAAAGTGACAAATTTTCACAACTTGATGAAAGAAAATTGAAAATTTCACCAATTGCTTTCCATATGCTCTAAATTGGCAAATTAAAATGGTAATTTAATCATTTAGGTATTTCTTGACTAATAAAAACTATACACTTTTAGAAACACCGGTCTCCGATATTTAATAGAATTATTATTTTAAATGTAGAATGCGATGCGTAATCGGACCAATATTCCTATGGAAAGATAATTAAAGCTTCGCAATCGATTAATAGAAAATAGGAAAACACTACAATTTTTAGTCATTCCTACATTGATGTTGGTCATACTGTATCAACCTTGGTAGACGGAATGTTAGAGTATCTGCCGAAGCATACTAAGGTCTGGGGTTCGAGACCCGTCTAGGACATGGATGTGTTCGTCAGGGCTATATGTAAGAATGGACATGATTGCCTAATATGTCGCCCATAATAAAGACGGATTATTATTGTCATCTAAATCAAACTCCTTATTTTATTATAGCTATATTGAAATTTATAAATCACATACCATATATTTCGGCATATTATACGCTAATAAGACGCTGATAAAACCAGTGGCCGCCCGTCTGCACGTCTCTCACTTGCCACCCTTTTTAGGCGTTCTTTACAAAAATAAGAAAAAACGCAGAATGGTCTGATTAATATCCGTATCCAATAAATATGAAAGACTATACGGCATATAATAATATAATCCGCATTACTGTTAAATACACACTACGTGTCTTACGATAAATCGGCCGCCTCCGTTGTTTGGCCGCCCGTATGCGTCGCCCACATCGCCCCATGATAAAACGCATCTACATTTGAAAACAAATTTTCAGAAATACATTCATTGTCTCTGAACGTTTTAAGACTTGTTGTTCACTAGAACTAAAACATACGTATGTGTACAGCAGTACAATAAGGAAATAAACTAAGTTCACCTTTCACAAAACCCGGCCTAATACCTAAATTCACATGAAAGAGCGAATTAAAATACACGCATCAACCACCATTAACGGTGACACTGCAGCGTCATTTTAGGGTACATAATAATCACCTGCAGATGCGTGGAAATATTTTCCTTTCTGACTAAATTGCTAAATTTGTTACGTTAAGCCAGAGGGACCCAAACTTTTTTATGCCAAGGACTACTTACATTCTGTAAAGTGTCTAGCGGGCTACTAAATTTGTTTAATATATAAATTAGGGTGTTTTAATTATAAGTCAGAGGCAAAAATAACCGCAAATAAAGCATTTATTATACATCATTTATGAAAATCGACAAAATAAATAATTGCTAAATTTATTTCATTGTATTCTTTATTTAAACGACTATGGGCGAGTTTACATTGCATATCTTTAGCCAGGGATTGGTAATTGGGCTCGTAACTCGAAAATGGGAAGTGTAAACAATCTTTAAGACGTTCATTGGTGTGTGCATTTCTGGTTTTAGAAAAAAAACTTGTTTTCAAAATAAATGCAAGTTTTTAATATTTGAAAATTTTTCAGATGAAACAAATTTCCAAAATTTGAATCGTTGTATCTTGATTTCAACTCTATATCATTTTGAAAAATAATAAATATTTCATTTTCCAGATATGTTGCATTCATGCTGAACATCTCCCATTTTGCTAGTAATTTCTTCCATGTCAATTTAGGCGAAAACATGTTACAGTGGGCTAGAGGTCTTTAAAGTCTAGAAATTTTACTTCGAATACAGTTTTTTTTTAATTTTTCTAGCATTTGCTGGTTCCGCGAGCGACACCAATCTTCCTAAAGAGCGAACGGTCGCCAGCGGGCGATGTAATGGGCACCCGTGCGGTTAAGCCAATACCAATGACGCTATACGGATATGTATTTCGCTTACAAAGTAAACATTTCTTTTCCTTAGTAATACAGTTGTTATTTTGCTTCCGAAACATCGTTTGTTTTATAAACAAAATTTTATTTGGACTTGTGAGTCATTTCTTCTATTTTCCTCGAAGCTTCGGTTTCTTCAGAACATCGTATTATTTTTTTGTGCACTTCTCAAAACTCATTGCCATCAATAAAGCAATTTAACCTTTTTCAACCACACTGGAGCGCTCCTTTTAATGCCAGCGACGATCATCAGACTTAAACAGTTATATTATGCAGACTTTACAGCAAGAGTATATTGGTGTCTTCTTGTTGAATGAGCGGGTTATAAGACTGCAACTTTGATTTATCTGCATATTCTGCGATTCCTCATGTATGTGAATACTGTAATACTACATGTTCTTTATAAAATTTGACTGGTGTGTTAACAATTGTACATATATTTGTATTTGGAAATTTTAAAACATACTCGGAAAACAATATTTTATCATAAAAATTTTGATAAAGAAAAAATTTCTGAGAAAATTTTGTTTCTATAAAAGAATAGCTCTCTTATTACTCTCACTGTGTCAACAGAATTTCACTCTAGGCAAAGCAAAACCCAAGAATTAATGGTTAATAGCGATTAAGTCGAATTATGCGATAATTGCTTAATGAGACAAATGCTTTGGCAAAGTTAAGTATATTATCTAATGTTTCGACATGAATAAATGAATTTTTATTTTCACGTGAAACTATGACGCTTTCTTCACGAGTTTCTTTAATACGAAATATAAAAATGACTGCTATGACTACACTTGTGAGTAAAAAATGAAGAGTTTTACATGACGTGAACAGGAAATAAAATCAACGCAAAAAAACACGAAAAGCACTGCACGAAAGGAAGTCCTTGGGATATTGGAATGAAATGGGAAAACGGAAGCTCTATGGAATAAAGGGAGGAGGATTTTGGAGGGGGGGGAGGGGGGGGGGAGAGAGAGAGAAGCGAAGAGAAAAAGAGAGAGAGAGGGGGGAGGAGATGAGGGCGAAGACCGTTGAGGGGAGGAAGAATGAATAAGAGGGAGTAAAGAGGGGCTGAATAAGAGGAGGAGGCGAAAAAAGGCTCGGTAGAGAGATTTATGGAGGTCGAAGAGGTGGGAAAAGTTCTGGGAGCGATTTAATACTATGATAAAATCTTTTGCGGGAAGAATATGTATAAAAGTTGTCGACCGATGAAAATAGGGAGAAAAACGGACGAGGTTATTCTCCGCACTGGATAAAAAAGGAAGGCGAAGGTTGTGAGGGAGGTTAAGAGGGAGAGAGAGAGGAGTGAATGGGGATTCTAAGGATAAGAGGGAGGAAGTTGGGATTGAAGGTTGGTGGGGATGAAAAGGGGAGAGGCGAAATGAAGATGTCGAAAGAAAGAGGGCGCGAATGGAAGGAAGTGATGTGTCGACTTTTAAAGCGCTAAACTTATTAATCTTTTGAGGGCTTAGGCAACATATTTTGCTGGTGGGTAAGGTATTGCTCTGACGTCGAATGATACGAAAGCGAGCGCATTATAAGTTGACTGAGGATCTACTCGTATGTATTACTACGCCGAAATAATCAATCATCTGACGTTAGAAGATGATATAATTGAGAGCAATTAAACATGGCGATTGGTGAAAATCCCTTTAAAAGGAAAAGTTGTCAACTTGTTTTAATTTTTCGGGACACATTATAACATTTAAAAATATATGATTTTGAAGAAAGATATCTGGCTTTTAACTAAAACAATATGACGGAGTACTATCGTAATTTTTCGTGTGTAATATGCATTTTTTCATTAAAAATCGACGAAAAGCTAGTGTGTGTATTATACGTGTACATGACAATAAATGCACATAACTTTTTTCAGTCGGCAAATAATTGATATTTTTGGACTCATTTTTAATAATAAATCGTACCTGTCACTACATTACGATAGCTTCGCTATGATTTTTTACCAAATAATTATTATAATAATTTAAGTACTTCTAGCCGTCGTCATCATAAATGCCTCTGAATTTTTTAAGCCTGCCCTCAAATAGTTCGTCGGCAAACTTGTGTTCTCCCTAATCGTTTGCGTAAATGGCGTCGCCACAAACGTCGTCTTCATCCTCGCTATTCACCTCGGTGAAATCCTCATTCAAGATAATGTCGTCTTCAGAAACATCCATAACATTTCTGAGTCAATACTATTAAACGTCACGCTTATAACGTAAAAATCTCTCGCACATATCTCGCTTGGCACATGGCGAGAACTGTCTCGATACTGCTAATAACTAAGTAAAAAATTACATCTATCTTTTTACAAAAACCGAGGTGCGTATTATACATGGTGAAAGGAAAATTTCACTCGCGAAAACATGGGTGTGTTATATTGGGGGCCTATTATAATCGGAATATTACGGTAAATGAAATGTATGTTTGAAATTGATTTCTGAAAATGAATCATCATATTTAACTTCCATATTCACCGCCGCTTAGTGCTTAAATTAATTCATTTTATGAGGAATATAGCTAAAATTACAGATAAAGACTGTTGAAACGAGTGGAGATGCTTCTCTTCGCGCATAGGCGCCTTTGAATGCCTCTCAGATCCTCCCTTAGTAGCTGGAACCACCAACTCGGCGCATGGAGCTTTCATTCCACCATTTCAATCCTATGCCTATGTCGGGGTCCACCATTTCGTAGTCGATCGAGATCTAGCGGACCAGTGGCGCACAGTTGGGTGAGGGCAATCCTACGTTTCGCTATAATGCAGCCAACGCGACCTCTCAAATCAGAGAAGTATTTTGCATTTTATATAAAACCACATTAAGAAAGAATCTTATGGTATGCGTGTTAAGCAATACACTGCAACTTTAACAGTTGCTTCGAAATAGAATGCGCGATATAAACGGAGAGGGGACAGGAGAGAATCGAACACTTCCTGTAGCAAAACACCTGAACATGACTCTAAATCTGTTTTAAAAATCTCATTTAAAGACGGAAAAACTCGTCGAAGTCGATCTTTTTAACTTTGAAAGTCTAAAAATAAAAATGAACTATTGACTATTTCCAAATGTTTAAATGGATAGTTATATAAGAACTGTACTCGGTAGCAGATATGGATGGAGCAGTACATGTTTGATAATATATGTGAAATTAACCCTGACATGTTGTTAACTGATAAACGCTTTGGTGTATTAGCAAAATAGCATGGTGTAACGAAATAAATTCAAGGCCAAACTTCATCCAATTGAATTACAAATCGGAAAGTAATTTTTTACGTAAAATCATCTCACCCTAAGCCTGAGACAATTTATTACATGTAATGTAAGCGAATATAAAAATAGGCGCAATGATTACTATTATTTGCAAATATTTGTTTAATTAACAGAAGCTAAGTATTGTTGATCAATCCGTAATAGTTAAATCGTAAGTAACCTATAGATTCTTATGCACCTAAGGTCCACCCATCTGCCAATCATCCATTTATAGGAATAAAAAAAGACAACACTAAAAGTGCTTTCTCATCAGTCACCTTACGACGCTGGAAGAAAAAATGCCATCGTCATCTTTTCAGGATTTGTCGCCATCTCCGGAAAATGAAGAACAAGCAGCCAGCTCAGATAGAAAGCAAGGAGCAGTGGTTCTCACTTCCTTCGATAACATAATCAATGTGAGGAGAAAGTTGCTACAGAAGAGGAATATATAATCTTCAGGTCCACATTTGGGCAAAGGTTTTAAGATGGCGACAGATTAGATAATAAATGCAATGTTATTCGCCATCATCTTTACCTTCAGAGGAGGAAAAGTCTGAGCGTTAGAATGTTGGAGGCGTTACCTTCTGTGGGTTCTGTCAAGCCAAATACAGCGGAAATACTTCAGCAAAGTTATGTGAATGACTTCACTGTCAGTAAAATACCAATTAATGGTACCGTGAGGCTTTTGTGAGTGCACAGGGCATAAAAAAATGTAGCAGGTGAAAATTAGCCAGATAAAAAATTTTAATTACGATGTGTGAATCAGATATGCGAAAAAAATAATAATGTCTTTATGGGCCACATTCATTCAATCTCATGAGTGTGAATGCAATTGGTAGACTTAAATAACTCTTATTTAGAACAGTATCCACAAGACGTGAGAGAAATATTAAATAGTAAACAGAAGTTTCAAACGTTTCAGTTTTTGACCCGATTAACCCTAGCTTATCCTAACTCAAGAAACACAACGAATCATTTTGCGTCCATATTTCCCATTGGTTTACGTGAAATTTCTCTGTCCTTATACCTGCGAGGTTACACCACTACGACGTCGGTCTTTCCGATACAATAGGCCGCTCGTACCCATGGTAACACGGTTCCCAAACCAAAGACATCCGGAAATAGCACAAAATGGCTACGTTAATGCCGATCTTGAAACTCCTATCCTCCCTACTAATCCTGTTCACTTCCCGTGCAAATCCTTTTTGCGAACCTCCTTCATTCTCCGCATTCTCTCATTCCCTCTCCATCTCCCCCCCCTCTCTTATCCTCCCACACTCTTCTCCACCCCCCCCTCTTACATTTCGTATCCATCTCCTCCCCCCTTTTATCCCGAACTTAGAACCACGTACCTTTCTTTACGTAAGCACGATATCCCGCCCAGCATCGTTTTCGAGGCTTCGTAATTTTCGATTCGTTTGTATCGTAAATAGCGGTGGCCTTTAATTTCGGTAGTGCGAGAGGTTCGGGTGTGAGGCCCTAGAGGCCCTAGAGGGCCGAGGGGGGAGGGAGGAGGGGGGACTGGAAGGACGATCCAATAGAGCCGAGGCGGAGTGCGGGAAATTGATGTTTGGCGGCGCGGAGTTTAGTAGGAGGTGGGCACGAGAAGGCGGAGGTAACTTTCGGAGGCGGTTATTTGGAAGGCGGGAATGGAAGGAAGGGAACTGTGGGAGATTTGGCGGAGTCTCAATTGCGTACGCATTGCGTTTCTCTTCCATTCGTTAACTATACTCCGCCTTTATTTAGAAGTTTTCCACTCGAAACACCTATCTTCTATTTCTCTTCATTTTTATCTTTCCATTTTTTATCCTCTCTCTCTCTACCTCTCCCCCTCCCCCTCCTCCTCTCCCTCTCTCTCTATTCCTCTTTTTACTTTCTCATATATGAAATATATAGTGAGAAAGTATTGCCATCGCGAAAAAATTCGACCTCGAGATTTTAATGGAAATACACGTTTTAGGTCTACTCGACCCCGAAAAATTGGTTTTCGCAATGCCGTCTGTCTGTCAGTCTGTATGTTACTGGCTCTAGATCAGTGGTCTTCAACCTTTTTTGTGTCACCGCCCACTTTTACCATATGTTGTCCTTTGAAATAAGTTCACCGCCCACCCAGTGACGTAGTGAGAGTATTTGGCGCCCGGGGCAAAGAATAATTTTGCGCCCCCAGTAGCAAAGCGATTTACGGAGGTATGGTAACCCTAATACTAGTGGGATTGTCGTTATAATAGATGAGATTACCGAATACGGTCTCAATGGTAATAACAGTGTTTAAAAATTTATGATTTTATATATATGATAAAATTAAACTTAAACGCTTCGCTGCTTCTGCGAGAGACTCCGACCACCCTCATGGGCCTTTCGATTTTACCGCAGCATGGATATATTTTCGCCAGTATAGTATGATATGATACTATAGTTAACGACAAACGAACTGTAATAGTTGTATAAAATATATGTGCTTTTTTGTAGAATTTTATTTTTCAATGTAAAAATTAGAATAGCATTTGGTGAGTTCTTTAACGCCCACCAAAAATCCAAAAACGCCCACTGGTGGGCGCTATCGCCCACCTTGAAGACCACTGCTCTAGATCCTATGCGGTAGACCGAAAATGAATGAAATCTCGTACTTCTGCATTTTATCATATCATACAGAGTAGAAGCTACGAAGAAATGGTTGGCATTGCTTAATAATTAAGGGAGGTTTATACTACACATTATTAACAACAATTTGATTTTCTATTAAACGGTTATTACAATTTTCATCAAATTTCGTATAGTTATTTAAATTGATGTTTATAACCATTCTACATAGTAGTTCATATTTTTCAAAAGATTACAAAACGACGTATTAGTATATGAGAAAGTTAGTACAATGTATGTTGTGCCGATTTTTTATATAACCTTTCGATCCTCCTTTTTCGTATCTTTCCTTCCTCTCTTCCTCATTTTTATTAATTCATCTTTATTTTCTTGCCGGTTTTCTTGCTCTAAATCTTTTATCGCTCTTCCATATAAACTGCACAATTCACGCGGCTGACAAATTTTCTGATCAATTTCGATTTCAACTTCCTCTCTATACGAGTCAATATTATACAGTTATACACCGGTTTACGTCGGCGATGCGTTCCTGATAAGTGCTACGTAAATCGAAGAAATTTTTCTCACGAGAATCAATTATATGACCGGGGGGGGGGGGAGGATGCGTGCAGGAGTAAAGTATAGTTCGGAACAACCAATTGCTTCAACCCGTCAATGCTGGTAATAGATACTCATCATATTAAGTCCGACTTCATACGGGAAAAAAAGCAGGTAAAAGATTCCCCGTCCAAATAAACGGAAGTTCTTTGTATCAGGGTCAGGCGCAATAGGATAGCAAACTGCTGCTTTTCTAATACGAATTTCGGACATAGCCGCACGAGGACGATTCTTCTCGCTGCGGCGTTGTTTTGTTATCAGTAAACATGTACTTCATATTAGCAGAGAAATATTAATCTTTCAATTGACAAATTGCCTATATTTTAGGATAATAATGTTTAAAAATGCAAAGTCATAATTAATAAAGGGACTTAAAATTATTAATACTGTAACGTCCCGATATTTATAGTTTCTTTCGATGTGAAATTTATTACGATTGAGCGCCATAATTTTATTTAAATGACATATTCACCATAATAACGACAAATTCTAGAGGGGGCGACTAATAGTTGGACGTTGTGTGACTCCCCGGTCAGATATTATCTTACAGAGAGTAAGTATTTAGATCGAAAAGTGTGATTTTGGTTTAGTATTTCAATCATTTAATAGCTTCAGAAAGGTTGAAACAAAATTTTTAAAGAATCTTAGACCTCTAACGGCGCAACTTCAATTCGAAACGACGTAAATCGGTACACAGGTATCAATTGATCGGCGACGTAACTTCGAATCAACTTAAACGGGTGTGTCGTAAATCGATGCATACCTTTAGTTAGATCCAGAGATTGGTGTATTTCCAGTGACGACAGTTTATTAATTCGTGATGCGCTCCTGGTTCATCCAACCATTTTATGGTTGCTCCAAGCCGTTTGGAGAATCGACGCTGACATTTTATATTTTCCTTCCATTATTTCCTTCCAATCATATCGTAATCATTGACTTTATTTCCTCGTCTTTCCCTCCCCTCCGTCGCTAGGTTACCTCCCCCTACAATCGTCGAATCAATATTATCTCCATTTTCTTTTCCGTCTAATATTTATTTCTTCTCCTCCAGCACTCACCATTACATATTTTCCAGAGACTTACATATTCGCATTTTATCAACGGAGGTCTCTCTGTATATGGCCGATATACAGAAATTTGTTGGTCTCTATCAATTTTCTGGAATCGCTTTCAAATCGAAGACATATTACTCTGATTGGTTTTCTGCATAGTCCACATGGAAGACTGTCAAATGGTTTCCTTACATTGAATTTCATGAATCGCAATTTAAGATTTATTTAGACCCGACATCATAATTAACTGTAATTTATTCTTTAAAAAATAATTCAGTGTAGATTCAAGAATAAGCACTATCATATTGAAAAAGTAAGTACTTTATACGACAAACACCATAATCATCGAGTAAATTAATTACAGTAGATTATCATTGGTGAGATTCTATTAACTAAATTTACCTAAGCTCTACTGCTAAGAATTTCTGCAAGGACATATATGAGACAAAATTTAAGCAAAATTCTATATTTTAATTTGCAATTGAAATTTAATATTAAAATAGTTATTATTTTAACTTTGCCGATTTTAAAATAAATCAAGGAAACGTATTATAGGAGATATTAAGAAAAAGTATTGAATTCACAATTTAATATTGCCCATAATACAAATTTGTGAAAAATGCATACTATACTGGTAGAAATCCCGGTTATTACACAATGTTCTACAAAGGAAATTGTACAATTTGTGCATTAAAATTTATATATTCTTGTCTTTTAGATTTAAATTACTTAGGATAAACGATGAACTATAATTATAATATTTTAAAACTTATATAGTTATAAGTAGTCGTAAAATATAATTTTTAAAATGTTCTCATAAACTCTAATTATAGTCAAAATACATTAAATCTAATAGGAATTTAACACGTGTTTTTCTTTCATCGCGCTAATCAACATCTTAAAACACTCAATTTTCCACATTAACCTGTTTTATTCTATCCGCTTTACTAGATAATATCGCGATAGAGATAGATCCGCTCACAATTTATCATTGAGCAAACGCTCTTCTCTCAATTTTTTCACGAGGCAAAGATCTATTTCTCTGACTCTCCCTTCCGCCCATATCATACATACATACAAAAATACATATAAATAACGGCCGTAAACCTACGAGGATTCAGACGCGGGGAGGTATGAATAAAGAAATAAATTCAAGCCGCATTAAGGGCGAAGTGAATAACGTGCCTCTCGGGCGTTCGGTACGGGGTCATCCATTGCGCGAGGGCGGCTCCGCCCTCTAAACTGATTTACCAGGCCCTTTAACCTCCATCTTTCCCAGCAACATTTTTCCTCCTTCATCTTGCTTCCCTTTGCAGAATTTTCCTCCCATCCACCCCACCTAATATCCACCCCACCTAATATCCACCCCCACCTAATCGCACCACTTCAAATTCTATCTTGAATAAACTCGGGATTTCGTCCCTAAGCCATCTTTAGGAAGTTCATCATCATCTCGCTATTTTCCCATATACTTATCTTTCCGGTAATGCTCATGCGCCGCTGTGGCATCATTATTAAGGAATTACGAAGCATTTTACAAAACTGTTGAAAAAGTACAGGTTAGTGGTTCTCTGAAGAGCTATTATTTATTGCGATTGAATTTTGTGTCCATTTCAAAGGGATAGATACATTTATATAGAGACTACACATCAATCGTAGATCTGGCTGATTTGGATATCAGCTTTTTCACTGATTGGCAATGGGAGGAATGAGAAATTCGCCTAACTCGATTTTAATGATCACAAAATGCCTCTATAAAAGAGTTTTTCTGTATTTTTTAAATTTATAACATCCTCAAAAGCTAATTTTTAAACCAAATTTTACTTCCAAATAACAGTTTAGAACAAAGAAAATTTCGTAAGACCAAAGAACTCTTACCAACTACATTACGAACAACCAATGAGGCATTATAGGTGCAATCGGAAATACTTATATGCTTAAAATCATCTTTTAAAATCTTGTCATTGCATCCCTTATCTATCTACCAAATCGAAAAGAAAATGTATATCTACGTATTTATTACTTGAATTTTAATCTCATCTTCCAAGTTTTGCTATTATTGGCTTATATTTATTTGGCTGAGAAATGGGAAAAATTACATTAAAAATAAACTGATTATAAAGGGCTCATCTTAATAAAATGACGGGAATTTTAATTGCTTCATCACTTTCAACAAACCCCTCCTTACTTACCGAAGTGCTAAACATGCTCGAGCAGAGTTCTCTTCTCGTGAGCAGAGTTCTATTTACTTTCTCTTGCCATTTTTAGCTCTTCGTGAGTTGGATGCACATAGTGTACATTCGCTGAGTGATTTCTGAACGATCAACGGTGGTTGGAAGTTTGCATTTTTATGTTGTACCATTAACTATCTAATGACGTTTTAAAATAATCACATTTTAATTATATTAAATTGTAAATATAAATAAAATATCAACCATTTTCTGAGGATTTTAGCAATTTAAAGATGAAAAATGAAAATCTGATTCCAGTTGAGCGGATGTAACAAACTAAATTATGGAATGATTCTCATCATCGGTTTGTTGAATTTTTAAAACGAGCTTCAGAATCAAATTGTAAGGCTTATACATTTATGGATGAAATATAATCTTTAAATTACACAAATGGAAATTAAAATATTTTCATAAAATCCACAATTATTACTGTAAATTATAAATTCATAAATTTAGATTACATAACGTATATTTTGGTTATGGTGATTTATTATTTCTTTATTATTGGTGTAAAATAATTGTCTCGACTGCCCCTAAAATCATTCATTCAGTTTTCAGTAACCTAGTTCTTTTCCGTTTCGTCTATTATCTCCGCAGAGTGGTGATTTTGAAAATTAACCTTCTGACACGCTAAGCGCTCATGCAATCGCAAAATTGGCTAAGGAAACTGATTATTTCTTCTCCGAAATGAACATTAACGACATACAATCTCAATATTTGCATGACGCACATTCCTCTTCTATTATTACTCGAATATTATAACACTTTCCAACTGAATTGCTCGAAAGAATAGTGGAACACGCTAATAAAGTATTTATTGAATAGTGGCGATGTGTCTTTGCGAACTGAAAACTCAGTGTTTTAGTGCAATACTTGCACATAACCTTAAAGGATTTCAGACTTATCTTTAACATTTCAATGGCCCAAAACCACATTTCCTCGGCCGGGAACGCGTTGCCCAATATTAATATTCGCGACCAACTCCCTCTCTGACTCAAACCACGCCATCCACCTCACGCCGCACTCGTGTATCTTCTTCACAGACACGCCTTTTCCTCTTCCCTCCAGCCCTAGAAAAACTCTAGAGTACGATCCTCACACGGAACCATCGACAGCATTCCGTTTCTAAACCACTCCGCAACACCACCTAGCATCTTCCTTGCAAAACACGTCGCCTCCCTTCCCTCTCCCTCTCTCCGTAGCAAAACACGCTCGTTTCTCCTCATACAGCCGCGTGTATGTAGTTTCAATTTTCCGAGCCCGTGGATATCTCTAACTCTCCGCTTCCCCTACGATGGCGCAGTTATGCCTTCTTTCTTCTCTCCCCTGTTTCCCCACTCCGCCTCCCCACTCCGCCTCCCCCCTCTGCCTCCCTCCTCATCTACCCTCCATCCACTCTTCGCCTTCCTTTAACGAATCGCTGTAAAAACTTGCACAAACTCCAAGAGTGAGTGGATCGCATTTTTATACGACCCATCCCTCTTAAGACGTAGCCTAGCGGTCTTTTTTTCCGTAATAACCCCAATGAATCAGTGGCAACTCGCCGAGGGTAAAGCATCCCTAACCGCCCCACCGTCTCTATGGCCCTGGTATCCTCCACCGTTCCCCACGGTTCATTCCCCCCCCCCCCCTCCTTTCCTCCTCCTTCCCATCATTCCTCCACGCTCCTAATCGCTTGCTTTCCAGCCTCTCTCTTGCAGGAGGGCCCCTTCCCTCTTTTAAGGGCCCGCACGCCCGTGGGTTAGCAGCGCGGCACGGCCACCCTATCTGTCATTGACGTCTTAGTTAAGGGTTAGGGAGGGAATCGTAGGAAGGCCTCGCGCTTCTTATGTGGACCTTCCTCTCCCGGCCCACCATTTCCCCTTCTCTTCCGCTGCCTGTGTCTTCTCTCCGGTCGCAGACGAGTCCTATCCATCGTCACAACATCGCACTTCAAACGTTTTCCATGTGTCACCGACTTTATTTACATATTTCCGCCTCCCGTTAACCCTTTCCAGCCACTCGCCGCATAACGAGTGGATGGCACGCGTTCATCGAATTTTATTACTCCACTCTTCGTGGTAGATCTTCAGCAGTCCCTCACACCCGTGATTACATTCAGAGTTCACAATTTTATAGCAATAATTACGCAGAGAACTGTTTCTATCCTTGATTCATTCACTACGACCGACACACTGAATTTTGTCGTTTCGAACAGTAACCATTTTTAATAAAGCGGCCTCTAATTAGAACATGTGAGTAGACTGATGAGGCGGCAATCATGCTTATGCTAGTAGACACCATCCGCGCGAATTTAAAATAGGGAAAAAGTCCATACAATTTTCAAATCCAACATTACATTTATTTATGAGCAATTCGATTAATTTTCTTACGTTAATTTAGGAGTACCAAATATCGTTTATTTGTGGAACATGCATCACTGAACGACAGCCTTAGAATTTACGTACATATGAAATTGGGAGTTATCATACCGAGAGAAAATAAGTGTCTGAATTTGGCCAAAAATATCTTACCCTGTGGCTATATGGCATTCAAGTCATATTAATATTTTTGTCGGAAAAATGCATTTTACTGATTCAATTTTTATTCTTGTTTGGAGCATGGATATTTTGTTTAAATAATTTTCAGTCGACTCGTTTTCTCACATATATTAAAGTTAACCGAGACGTGGCTTGCGAACAGCATCATTTATGAGACAATTATACCATTTACAATTAGTTAAGAATCATTGCGCAGACGTCATGTTGGAAACCGAGAACTGGCTGTTGTACGAAGCCGATTCTTATAAGATTTTTTCACCAGATTACGTCATACATGGTAAATATGGGAGTAAAATAATAGGAGATGGAATTTTAATAGCCGCTAGGAATAGCGAATTAAGATTTGGAAGTGATATGGTGGTAAGCTCTTAGAAGAAATTTTATGTTTATTTTTATGCTTCTGTTAGTTTTCTCCATACGTAGGAAACGATAGTATCTGAGAGCTCAGTGGAATATTGATAACGATCGGTTGAGAAAAGGCGTTCTTTTACACATCTATGGAGGAGATTTTAACCCCATAAGGTTAAGATTATGAAACGGTGTGAGGAATGAGAAAGTATGGAATTTGGCGCACGGATTTGATACGTTACCTTAACCGCTTAATGTAGCACTCCATTTGATGTAGAGGCATCATGCAGCCCGCGCACCTATGCGAGTTTGAGACCCGTTTTAGAGAGAGACATGTCTAAATTGGGTTGCATAAATTCAGGATATATTCTATATGAGTTAGGTGTGTTTTATGGGAAAACTAGCGTAAATAAAATATTTCATGACTTAAGCTCACAGTAGCGAATATTTTTCGCAATCTGATACGAAGGTAACATTTTTCATTTTTGACATTTGATTCAGATGGTTATGTGGGCCATAGATTTCTACTTAGCGAATTATCGATCGATTCACATCCCTTAGAAAATCCTTTATGATATTCAAACTTCCTACCGAATTACTAACAATCTCATTTGAATTAACTTTTCATATATTTCTGTACTTGTTTTATCTAAACGTCCACAAAACATTGTCATACATCGCATTACCGTCCCATTTCTATTCTCCCATTCTTTTCATCCTCTTCGAACGCATAATACACAATAGACTTCATTCTTTCGTCATACCATATCTCTCTCCCCATCAGCATGGTTTTCTTCCTGGTGGCTCCTGCCTCACGAATCTCTCGATCCTACTCCATCACATCATTTCAGCCTTCGAGAACTCATCACAGCTCGACGTCTGCTACATAGACTTCGCGAAAGCCTTCGACACTGTCAGCCATTCCCTCCTAAAATACAAATTGGATAACCGCTTTAATATTCACGGGCCTTTTCTTTCTATCCTTGTTGACTTTCTTTCTAACCGTACTCAGCGCGTTGTCCTGGATGGTTTCGCCTCTCCGTTAGTCCCTGTTCCTTCCGGTGTTCCCCAAGGGAATGTTCTCCGTCCTCTGCTCTTTGCCTTATTTGTTGATGACTTAATTGAATCGATTGACAAATCAGGTGCTAATATTCTATTGCACGATGATGACTGTAAGATCTTCAGGACAGTGGATGACATTGCTGACTGTTGTTCCCTTCAAACCGCGCTTCATTCTGTCGATGAATGGTGCTCCAATTGGGGCCTCAGAATCAATCCGTCTAAATCTACAAACATTACCTTCACCCTCCGTACTAAACCTTTACCTACCGAATATCGCCTAAATAACGTATCTGTGAATAAAGTTACTTCACATAGTGACCTGGGCGTAATTTTTGACGACAAACTTACCTTCACCGACCACATTAGCAATATCACCTCCAGGTTTATGATTTATAGATTCACTGAACTTAAGGACCCTCTTGCATTAAAATCCGTCCTCTCTGGGTGTATCCTTCCCATCTTGGAGTACTGCGCTCCCATATGGAGCACATCATGCCCCTCGCCTATGAATTCTCTCAACCGTCCACTGAATTTCTTTGCCTCAATACTCCGTAATCGTGTTCCCCAGTTAAGTAACTTGTCCCGTGACCAGATTCTTTCTTCCTAGTTATTTCTACGCTCCCTCACCGTCGCAGAATTTTAGACCTGAAATTTCTTTATGGTGTTTTTAATGGCCGATACAGATCCAATGATATCCTTTCCTCCTTTTCCTTACGTGTTCGCCCTCGACTTACTCGTAACTCAAACCTTCTTCACTACGGTAGATTCACTACCGCCTCTCCATTTCCCATAGATCAATTTTTTTCCGTATTCACCAAACTTTTAACACACTATCCTCCCAAATAATCTTACTTGACCTTTTCTCCCCCATTTCAGAATTTATTCCATTAATTAAATGAACTCTGTTGTCTTGTCCCCTCTTTGTTTAATTTTTATCTATTGTTACTCGTTGCTACTTGTTATTTAGTACTTAAGTTTAATTTGTTATCGTATCCAATGTAAGTTGTCAACTTATGGCTGTTATTGGATCTAATAATAAATAAATAAATATAAATTAATATTTCAACCAGTGAATCCATTGGTATATGAGCATTGTATAGAAAATGACAAGAATATGTCTGTGTGTGTGGAGAGAGAGATCAAATCATTCCTCATTAATGAAGAATTTTAATAGAAGATTGCCGATATGTTGGGTCTTTAGTCAGAGGCATCTTGGTACATCCAACTCCATTCCTTACAATAGTGGTTCTCAACCTTTTGCCTCTTATGTCCCACCTACCGCCTTTTCAAGAAACCCTGGTCCCATCATGATGTAAAGAAAAGCTTCACTATTACCATATAAGTAGTACATTAATAACTGGTAAACACAAAGGAGATGGTCGAATTAAAAAAAGATTCAGTTGGTAATTCCACAAATATTTTTCTATATATATAAAATTGAATGTCTGTCCATCTGTCTGTTCCTTATACATTCCCACGCCCTTTGAGCTATCGGGACCAAACTTTGCAAATTGACTTCATATGACTCTACGAGTAACATACGGTCTTATCGTCTTTTATCGCTTTCGAATATAAATCTTTCGAATTTAACGTTTTAATATCATATTTTGAGAAAATTTAGCGTCTTTAACGTGAAGTTGCCTTGCCAACCGATTACATTGTTAAACTCGAAATCCTATTACTCTCACGTATGCTTACGTTCTCTCCGGACCACCATGGAACCTCCCGGCCCAATTCATAGGTATCAGAGATATCTCAGAATTAGTTTTTACTTTCTCCAATATTCGTAGTACAGAGAAAGTATTGTTTTCATGAAAAAATTCGAAATCGAGATTTCAACGGAAATACACGTTTTGAGGTGCGCAAAGGGAGAAATGATTGTATTACCATATAATACATAATTTTACTCGCCAAAGACGTCTGGCATAACCCGGACATCGCCGGGTTCTTTCTTTATAAAAATTAATTATTGTGGAATTACCAAGTAAATCTTTTTTATTTGGACAATATGAATAAATTCCATCAAGTTGCGCCTGAGACTGTTAACTAGGTATATAAAGGAGAAGGTGGCAGAAAGTGTAGCCGATTGAGGTGCCATAATGTCTCCACAGCCGGCGGCTCTGGTCCCACCTATTATAGACGGCTTTCAAGTCCCACCAGTGGGACGCGTCCCACCCACCGGTTGAGAAACACTGCCTTACACCACTTTGATGAATAGGGGTGGATCATGTAGATGTAAGTACAGGTATACTTACGTCGCCCCCATTTATGTAGATTCGAAGTTACGTCGCATATCAATTGCTACCTGTGTATCGATTAACGTCGTTTTGAACCGAAGTTACGTCGTTAAAGGACAAAGGTTCTACAAAAATTTTGGTTGCACCTACCTGAAGCTGCTCTGATTAAAATAATGAATAAAAATCACATACTGCGATCTAAATAACTACTCCCTGTAACATACAATTAAATAAACAAAGATCTTTACAATATTGTTTCACTTCATACTTAGGCAAAACTAGGAGAGTAGACAAGGCTATAAAGCGCATGACAACATCTTAACGTACCTCATCAGCATATAACAACTTTATCAAGCTCAAAAATATAGCTTATACGCTGCGTATAATATCCTCTTCTGAAATTCGCAATAAAAATGCTATAAACTTGGAATCGGAAAAGTTGATCAATGTAATTTTGAAAGTAGAGTAATGGAAAATACAGGCATAGAATTTTTGTTATGTTAGGTTTGTGACTTTTTAGGGATGAAAGGTATATTTTGATCAGATAGTCGCTGTATGGAGTACTGCAACAGAACTACTTACTGTGCATCTTATCAAAGGATATCCTTAACCCTAGAACTACCAACTGGGTCCAATGGACCCATAGTTCAACTTTGCTTGTCTGTTATTATTACATTCTTTCAGTTACAATTGAAATTCTTTGACTTTTCTTACTTTTTCTTTCTGTTTACTATACCAAAATTTTCACATCTAGGTAATGGTATTTTAATGGAAAGTGAAAGTTACGTCATATACCATTTGGGTCCAATGGACCCTCCAAGATTATTTATTTAATTTCATAATAATAATAACATACATACAACT
The DNA here is from genome assembly GCA_036926305.1 of Uropetala carovei. Lineage (NCBI taxonomy): Eukaryota > Metazoa > Arthropoda > Insecta > Odonata > Petaluridae > Uropetala > Uropetala carovei. The sequence continues at coordinate 733,110 of JAXCHB010000092.1, forward strand.
GATGATGCATTGGTTCAGTATTGTCAATATGAAAAGGGCAAAACGTTGATTCATGAGATATTACATTATCATGCGAAAGTGATATACTTCATTATATGCTGAGAGCTTTATCACGTGGCACATTGTCACAAGATGTTCAGCTACAATTTGAAATGCAGCATTCCCCTTCCCACTTAAGCCTAGAATTTTTCATACATTGTTGCAGATCTCTGAAACCTATGTTGATCTATCTGCAACCTTTGCGATCCGCTGGCTATATAAATTTGTAACTGATTTATGGTTGCTTCAGCCAGTGTGAACTTAGCTTGTTTCCTACTACAGCCATGGTAACTTGCCCTAGCATGTCCCAAGGAAGAATTAGACAGGAGTAAATACGGCGTCTGTTGGACGTGTAAAGTAGTGGAAGTGACGAAGAACAGGAAAAGGATAATAGTTATAAGACAGATGACGACGGTGAAATCGACAACATAAGTGATGCTTCTCAGTTTAACATGTCTGATTCTGATGTGGATATTGAAAGTAACATCAATGAGTTCTCATGTGAGATTTACAATGGAAGTGATATATTTCAATTTGGTTTGACAAGTGATGAAGGGGATATTGAAATGAATAACATTAATTTTTCAGAGGTAAACAATTTTATTTCTAAAAATCAAAAGAAAGTATGGCTTTCTGATCCTCCACGCCAAGCGTCAGGAAGATCGCCGAGGCACAACATTTTTCATAAAATCCCTTGTCCTTCTCGCTTCGCCATTAGAAACTGTGACCTCCTTCTTTTTACCTTTCATGCGACAAAATCTGTTAGACGTTATTCGCAAATGAACAAATACCGTTGTGTGTATGAAAAAGAATGGAAGGGCGTTGAGGATGCAGAAATGTGCTTATTCTAAAGACTGTATTTATAATGCCAACTGGAATAAATTTTATTGTTTCCTATCCTACCCACCTCTTCTGAGAAATTTCAACAAGTTTTTATAAATTTAAGATTTTATATCCGTGGAATACCAACATTTCTTGATCCTGATTAAAATAAGGGCCTACGCCAAACCAAATGTTTCTTCAAGCGTATGCCAACACCTCTACATGAAACGCTCGGAACAACCGGGCACGAGTGATTTTTTCACGTAGGATCTGACTGGAAAGTCACATGACGTCCTTGTCATTGCTTTCCCCTCTAGAATTTGTCGTGATTATGACGAATTTGTCATGTAAATGAAATGATGACGTTCAATCGTAGTAAATTTCACACTGAATCTTATCGGTTATATTAAAATTTTCTAAAAATGCGGTAAAAGTATTTAGCATTAGAGAAACTAAAAATATTGGCACCGTAACAATATTAATAATTTTAGTTTACTTTATTAATTCCATCTCTGTATTCTTAAACACTATGATCCTAGGGATTAGGCAATATTTCTACCTCACTAATAATTATTTCTCTACAAATAAGATACACATGTATCCTGATAACAGAACAACGCCTTTGCGAGAACGGTCACACGGCTACGTCCGAGATTCGTATTAGAAACGTAGCAGTGTTGCGAGCTCATTGCTGGTGACCCTGATATGCAGCACTCTGTTTACTAGGATGGAAAATTCTCGTCCACCTGTCCATCTAATAATTTTTCCTTTATTATCTGCGTTTTAATTCGTCAGAACTCGGATATAGTTTGACGAGTATATAGTGCCAACATTGATGGGTTAATCGGTTACTCCGAACTATTCTTGATCCCTGCACGTATCCTCCACTCATATCAGTGATACTTATGGGAAAACTACTTCCATTTACGTCGCAATTTTCAGGAACGTGTCCCAGACGTAAATTGTATTGCATTTACAAAGTAGCTATCAGTAAGCCAATTCTATGCGATGTGGATTCACATGCAATATAATGAGAAATTTTATTTTCTATTAATTTTTTTTATTCCTACTTACTTCAGAAATTAAAAATAATAAAAGTGGATAAGAACTAAACGAAGTGCAAATTACTGCATTATTATGGGGAGTATTTCTTTATTTCCATATAAAGATTAGTATTTTATTGACCTTTAATTTATTACATTTAATTCGCAAATATGTTTTTAACTGCCTTTCTGATCCGTGCATTAATACCATCGAATTTACAATACCATTGTAACATTTCGTTTCTTACGCACAAGAAAAGATTCTTCGATGTTTAGTATTTTCGCTGGCCTAAATAATAATCCGGGCCCCATCCTTTGCTCCAGCTTCTTTCTATTTCCTACCGGAATTTCTTTTCCTCCTTAGTACTCCTTCCATGGACTTCCACTGAACTCACTCCCTCAAACCCATCTCAGCCCATCCTCTTAACCTCCCGCGCCATACTTCTCCCGAAAACATCCTCTGCACTTACAAACCACCCATTTCCCCGCCATCACCTACCACATTTTGTCCACATATCCCTCTCCCTTCCGCTCCTATATCTTCTCCAGCCAAAATATCTCATTTCCTTCCTCGGTTATATATTAAGTGTCCATGTCTCCATTCTCTACCTCCCTATCCTCCTCCCATCCCCACTGACTCTACTTTTTTCTCCTTCTACTCGCTCCTTCTCAAACCTACTCCCCTTCCCTTACACTTACCACTCTTCTGACTATTCCTTCCTAGCTATCCTTTTCCTTTATCTCCCATGCATCGTTCATCCCCTTTAGAAATATTCTTCTCCCTATTTCCTCTCTGTCCAGCCTCAATTTTGGGGTCTAGGACATCTCGACGCGGCCATCTCGCCGCGGCCACCTCGCCGCGGCCGTCTCGCCGCGAAGACCTTTCGCCGCAGCCGTCTCGCCGCGAGACATTTCGCCGCAGCCGTCTCGCCGCGGGGACTTTTTGCGCTGGATGTTTTTAAGTGCATTCCAGAGTTGAATTTTTAGAGAAGATAGATAAAAGTTTACTTCCGAATTGTAATTTTTACCTATGGTATTATCTGCAATACAAATGATATACAAAGCATATAAAATGTATAGTGTGTAATAGTTTAATGTTTTTACTTTTCTAGAAGCGAGTCCAAGTTGAAAAACATCAGTATGTATTGATAAACTGAGAGAAAGTCATTGAATTTTAGTAAGTCGAGTGTTTAAGGGAATTTTTATGGTAAACGTTTGTGAGTTAAACTAGAAACGAAACACTAAAATTCAGAATAACCAATTAAATATTCCGAAATTCTTTTTTATTAGGTTATCTTGACTGTAAAATTAAATTCTTTAAGTCAACTCGCATGAATGATCATCATGAGTTACATTCATTTTTGAAATGCATATAATTATAAAATGTGCTTTTACGCAAATTATTATCTCCTCTTTTGATCTAGAAAACTTTATTAAAGCGTCTATTCAGTACATTTTATTCGTATTCTGAAGAAATTATTTTCTGTATCATTTGAGTTTATAATGGAACTAGGGGTATAATCCAAATTAGACTTCCTATATTGTGTACGTGCTTGATATCAGCAGTCATAGGAATGGTTGACTGGCGGCCATTAATGTAGAGAAGTTGTCTTAAACTTTTGAAAATTATTGCATGAGTTTGCCTATCAAAAAGCACAAAAACAAGGTTTTTGTATAATTACCATTTGAATAAATTTTTCTTTCTGAGAGGATACCCTATTTTTTAAAATCGACTTATTGAGATGCACTAATGGCTTCAAAAAATTCTCTCGATGAGATTCATACATAATTTGCCGTGGTTATAGCTCGATCGTTTTACAATAGCAGGCGACGACGCAGGAGTTAGTGGAGGAGAAACGTAATTTAATAGGTGAAAATGAGTGGAGAACAGTATGCCAGAAAAAATACAGAAAATGAGTACATTCAAAGAGAATGTGTAATGAACGGAATTGAAGAAATACTTGTTAATATAAATTCGGAGAATGAAAGTGATAGCACTGAAGCAAGTGACTAATAAATATCAAAATAATTATTAACTATTATATTTTGCATGTATAAAATGATAAATAAAGGTTTCCTTAAAAATATATTTCAGTAGTTGTTATACTTTGTATCAAAGAAGCTTCCTCCTCTATTGACCACCTGCACGAGGAACTGAACTAGAAAATAAAACTACTCCCACTAGGCATTCATAAGATTCACGGAATTCTCAAATGAGTAAATTTCCCCATGGAATTTCTGGAAGTCGTTAGATATTATCTTAATGTCAAATTTGTGGAACGAACCAAGGGACTTGAGGATTAGTGAATTTGGGTGGGGTTTGGACCCCATGGCGACAGGGTATGGGAGCGTGAGGGTGTCGATGACCATGGAAGGTAGGACAATTCGGCCTTTCGCTAAACAATCGAGCTATAGCCTAAGATCGACCATGATTATGGCAGTCTTATCTTTGCTACCGTATGGTAAACATCCGTCCTCCGAGTTCCCATTCACGGTGTGATATCGTCTGTGGATCCTTGCTAACTTGCTCAGTGAACATTTTTATTCACTTTACCATAACATTCCGAAAGTTTTTCTAACTTTTACTAATCCCTTAAAATGGAAATTATTCTGTCTATCCGTGGAAAGGAGAAACTATTAGTGGAAGGTTTTGTGTATGTGTTTGTGCGGTTAAGTAGCGATGAGCGTGAGAAATTTTGGCGTTGTGAAGAACGTGGAATGTGCAAAGCTAGAATACCCACTTGTATTCCAAAGTGAATCACATATTAACGAAGCGGCAACTTCGTATTTTAAGAAAATCAAATTATTGTTAAAGTTGTCTAGAATAAATATGAACTATCTACTTCGGTGAGCAACGAGTTTGAGGAACCAGATTCGAATGATAAGGGAAATTCGATGGAAGATTTGATATTCTCCGAAACAGGTATCGCGCACCAGCTAGAGTCGATTAAGCAAAATAAGTCTCCCGGGCCGGAGGGCATACCCGCGCGTGTGTTGAAAGAGCTAGCCTCGGTAATCGCACCTTACTTGAAAATAATATTCGAAAAATCCGTTGCACATGGTACCGTTCCAAAAGACTGGAAGCTAGCATACGTAACGCCCATCCACAAAGGCGGTGATAAAGAGAACCCCGAAAATTATAGACCGATTTCCTTGACGTCACTATCGTGTAAGATTCTAGAACATATAATCGTTAGCTCTGTTCTGCGTTATTTAGATGGTCGTTCTTCGCTAAGCAAAAACCAACACGGGTTTCGGAAAGGTAGGTCATGCGAAACGCAACTCGCCCTGTTCGTAAACGATTTGTTGCAATGCGGAGAGAAAAACAGTCAGGTTGATGCAATTTTTATTGATTTTAAAAAAGCGTTTGACAAAGTACCCCATAATAAATTAATAGGAAAACTAGGAAAGTACGGCATAAACCCTAATATCGTGAGTTGGGTAAAAGACTTCCTCTCCAACAGAAAACAAATAGTAGTTATTGATGGGAAATCTTCATACCCGGTAAAAGTCGCATCAGGTGTTCCACAGGGAAGTGTTATTGGCCCACTGCTATTCCTGATATATATAAACGATATCTGCTCGGTAGTTCGCTGCAAAATAAGACTTTTCGCAGATGATACCGTTTTATATAAGGAGATAACGAGTCAGGATGACCAAAAATCGCTTCAGGAAGATTTAAACGCCCTTTCAGCATGGTGTCAACATTGGAAAATCGAAGTTAATCAGAGCAAATGTTCCCTATTGAGTTTCTGGAAGAGTAAGAACAATGACTTAAACTCGGAGTACAGAATTGATAGATTGAATATCCAATCTGCAGAGTACGTTAAATATTTAGGAGTCACCATTTGTCCTGATCTATCGTGGACTATGCATATTCGAAGGATCGTAGGCGCAGCTAATAAGAAATTGGGCTTCGTAGGCAGAATAGTAAGAAGTAGCACAGAACAGGTACGAGAAACGTGTTATTTATCATTGGTCAGATCTCAGGTCGAATACGCTTCCAGCATATGGGATCCGTATGAAAAGGGACAGATACTTGAGTTAGAAAGAATCCAACGCAGAGCAGCCAGATTCGTTAAGCAAAAATATGAGCAAAAATTAAGCGTCACATCACTCTTGAAGGAGTTGAATTGATATCGCTAGAGGATCGCAGAATTAGCGCTAGGTTAAGGCTTCTGGAGAAATTTAGGTCGGAAGTTCTCTTAGAGGAGGTCTCAGGAATATTAGAGGCACCTACGTACATGGGCAGGCACGATCACGAGAATAAAATACGAGAGATCGACTGTAGGACCGAGCGATACCAGAGCTCGTTTTTTCCAAGGACCATACGGGATCATAACAGGAGAGTGATTCCCACGAGGGACGTTATTAGGTAGGGCTTGGTGTGCTGCACCCCCTGCCACCCACCAGTCTGGTGATTTGCAGGGTATCATGTAGATGTAGATAGATGTAGATGTAGTATTATTGAAGACGCAAACTCAAGTAACTGTACGAAATTTGATCAAAATCGTTAGAGCCGTTTTTGAGAAAATCAAATTGTTCTTAAAAACGCGTAGAATAAACTTCCCTTAATTACTGATCAATGTCAACCATTTCATCATAGTCTCTGCTCAGTATGATAAAATGCTTAAGTACGTGATTCCATTCATTTTCGCTTTACCGTTTAGATTTACATCAATACCCTGCAAGCCGCTAGAAGCGTTTGGCAGGGGGTGTCACAACACCAAGTGAACTCTAACTAATTCCTCTCTTGGACTGTCTCATCGCGTCTGGGAAAAAGGATCTGTAGTATTTCTCTGTTCTAGCGATTGTTTCGACACATTTTCTCCTGTACTCTGATCTAACATTACGTTCACTAACACCGATGGGGACGACTATGCCGCGTACGTCTTCAACGAATTCGGAGCTTTCGAATTTTTCAAAAAGTTTCCTTTTGTAATCAATTCTTCTACTCTTCAACGTCTGCCGTTTAGGCTCCAGAGCCAGTAACAGACAGATAGACAGACAGACGGCATTGCGAAAACCACTTGTTCGGATTCAGCAACACCTAAAACGTGTATTTCCGTAAAAATATCGAGGTCGATTTTTTTCGCGATAACAATACTTTCTCAATATACTTCGTATATGAGAAAGTACGAAGCAAGCATGAAAACAATTCATGGTTTTTATCACTTCAAAACTCCATATTTGGGCACTCGTATTTGAAAACTCAACGCTTCTTTTTGGTTTGTCGAAATCTTCTTTTCGCTTTATCTCAATTTACTCAATTTAATAGTGTATAGTTACATGTTAGACGAATCGCACCCAAAGCATTTTTATCAAATTAGCGATGGATAAGCGATTAAGGTTCTTCGCGATCGTCAGAGTTTTGTTGCTACGGTAGATCGATATGTTAATAGCATAGGATAATCAGCACGTTTAATATTAATATTATGTTAAACAAAACTGAACATTGTTCGCATAGGCCGTGAGATTTTCATATATACCTACTTAAAAATACACGTATAATGTAAAATAAAACTAATATGGAATATTCAACGTGATTTTCCGTTAATTTTTAATCAATCACGGCGAGAGAAGTCCTCGCGGCGAGATGGCCGCGGCGAGATGGCCGCGGCGAGATGTACCTTCGCGGCGAGATGGCTGCGGCGAGGCGGCCGCGGCGAGGTGGCTGCGGCTAAAAGTCCCATTCCCTCAATTTTGTTCCATCCCCTCCTAACCAGCCATTTATCCTCCATTCCACCTTCTCCTCTTTTCTATACCCCGCTTTTCTTTATGCCTCTCTCTCTCTCCGCTCCTCCACCTTCTTCTTTTTCTATCAAGTCATCTTCTCCTTTAAACCTTCCTGCTCTCCATAACCCTCAATGTACCACTCTTTCCCTTAACACATTCCTCCTTATTTCCACGCATGGCAAGACAATTCGGAAACTTTAAAACCGTTTATGACCAAGAACGGCTCTTTATTTCCTCCTACCACCTCCAGCTTAAGAGAGCAAAGATATCTCCCGTAAGTCTTCGGTTGCGAGGCCATTTGAGGAAAGACGAGGGCAATCGGTTGACGAAATGGCAAACTATTTCTCCCTCTCCTCGTGACGAATGCAAGTTAAGCCTGGTTTGCACCCCACTGAAGTTCTATGCACGTTTTTTTTAAGGATTAGTGTGTACACTGGTCAGTGTAATAGTATAATTTCACCATTTCCTGTGTATGTGAATTTTCTATAGTAAACTTCTCTCTTAGATAAACCCCAATTGTGATCAACCAAAATCCGTTGTCCTGACTGAGATAATAGAATTTTTGAGTCAAACCAAAGATGGAATCCATCGGATATGCCGTCAGTACTATGTTTCTCCTGTGCGTATTGTATAGATTGCTGAACATTAATGCGATTATTTTCTTTAAAAATCCAACGGTCCTGGCTAATACAGCATATAAAAGAGATATAATTTCTTGAAGAAACTAACTATTGATCACATCACTCTTCTCATGGTGGAATGGTTTCGAATACAAACATTAATTCGAGAGACGATTCACAGAATTGTAAAAAGGACCTACCACAAGAATAGTTGGCCCAGAGAATGGTTTCATCAAGAATATCTGTTCTAGTAGCCGGAACTGATGAGCTGAACGATATTCGTGCGGTGTAACAAGTTTATTTTTTAAGACCACCAACAAATGTGTAGCCAGATTGTTCAAATTAATTTTTATTTGACTTATCCATATTTTTTCTATACTTTGATGAGCTCTGTTTGATGGTAATTTATATCTATGAAAATAAATCTACTTTAGAATTACAGCAATGCATTTTTTATTTGGGGTACACCATTATCCAGGGTAATGTAACTTTAAATGTGGGTATAATTACAGAATTAAACACGCCATGCTTAAGCTTAAACCTGTTCAAATTATAGCCTAAATTAATATTTTCATAATAAAATTTTCCTCGGCACTTGCTACAATCTCGTTCCTCTGCGCATGCTGCACTGCAAACAATCATTGAACAAAAGCATAAGTATAGATTTTGATGGTACCTCTACAACGTGATTTATTCCATAAATTTTCTCCAAATAAATATCCTAATTTTGTGGTGTATCTGCGTAAGTGCATGTGTCACACTGATGGGAAATTGGTTGATTCTTAATAGTTGAGAATCTAAAACTTGGTACGTATAAACGTTAAATAATCGGAAAAGAACTGAAAAAAAATTGAAATGGGAAATAGTTAAGAATTAATTAATTTTTAAATGAATATTTTCCCTTTAAAAATACATTGCGTCCACATCGTGTATCAACAATATTGGATTTTTAAGTTGGTTATAATTAAGATATACACTTAAGATTTTGATAATTTTGGGGCCAAAAGAGCATTATTTTATCGAAGAGAAATTTCGAATCCGTTTCTAATTAGCTTGAAAAATTGTTTATTGCCTGAAAAAAATCGATATTTTTTCAGAATTTTAACAAATTGAAATCTGATACCATGGTAATAAGTGCAAATGCTTTTAAATGTGAAATGAGTTATGGGAGAGAGAGAGAGGCCAGGAGGAAAGTGTATACGCGCTCACGTCGCATGTCGAAGGGTCTGAAGTTTATTATCCTTTTTCTCTTGTTTTGGAGATTTTCCCAAAAGTATTTGTGTTTGAGTCCCTTCCAAAAAGACTATTCCTCACGTAAACAAAATACCCACGATGATCCTAACTATGCGCAGTCAAAATCATCTTTAATCGGCGAAACAAGGAGATCCGAACCTCGTCTGCGTTAGAAGCTCTGAAGAAACGTATAGAAGTAGACCGAGGATATCCACATAAATACGACGACGCATGTTCAATCGCATGAAGAAACAATCCATTTAAGACAGAATGAGAGAGAAAGAGAGATATGCGATGTCCCCTAAATTATTCTCAGCGGCTCTATAGGAAGTGTTCTGGTGATAACAAAGTATTAAGGTAAAAGGAAAATATCTTGAGTCATATGCACATTATTGTTTTACTGTTTGCAAGAACAACTCCAAGTAACAGAGAAAACGGAGCAGACAAGTGATAATTGGTATTAAAATGAATCTCACATATATGACAAGAACCTTTTGTTCTCTCTGACTTACGGCCGCAAAACATGAAATATGCCATAATAGTCAGGTATCTGCAAACAAGGAGGATGGAGAGATGTGCGCTAGGGATCACCCGAAGAGATCGCAAAATAAACGACTTGGTTAGGAATGTGACAAAGGCCAGCGACATAATTAGGAGATTAAAGGCGTAAAAGTGTCAGTGAGAGGAACTTATCTCAGAAAGATATTACCAGCGTCGAATGGAATCCAAGAAGCATAAAAAGACTGAAGACAAGACCGAAACAAAAATGGAACATAGAGATTGTGAATTCCTTAGGATCATCTCAGGCTCCGTTGTAAATAACTGTAAAAATACTAATGTACTCATAATTCAGAATATATATTAAACATATTATTCACCTCAAGTAAATTGACAGGTTTAAATAAATCCTTTTACTCTTTGTTGCTCGGAATTGGCAATTCTTCTCTGTACCCTTCTCATATTTATTCAGCATGTAAACGCATTCCTCTTTAATTCTCTCCCCTTTGGATATTCGCGCCACCTTTCTCGAGTCCCCTAAACTCCCTTTATTTCCTTCTTATCTCCATACCCTTCTCCGAATCACTCTTTTCCTCGCCATATCCCTCTCGTTGCCTTAATTTTCTTCGTGGCAACGAAATGGCTCGTTGTCCGCCATCTTTCTCTTCTTTAACGACTTCTTACTACTCCTTTAATTACCGCCGAGTGACTTAACTGTTTTATTGCAGCCTCGCGTCTCTCTCTCTCTCGCCATTCCACTTTCTTCCAATCACATCATCAACCTCCCAAGAATCCACTGAATTCTCTGAATATTCACGTTTAAGCATTGCCTCGTTATAAAATTAACAAAAGTTTAGCCAAAATATATGTATTCTAAGACAAAATAAAAAACACTTTTCACTCAAATAGAAATTACTGATACGACTTAAAGTGCCTGTTAATTATATATTGTTATTGTGTAATATAATGTCCTATACCTTAACGAATTATGTGCAACGGATAGGTAAAAATAATCATCTTATCTTTTAAGATGTATTTAACAAAAGTTACAAAATATTTTGCATTTAATACAATCAAAATTTTCTTCGTCAATAGATATTTAATAATTTTCATAAATATTTAAAGTACTGCCCATTTGATGGATACTTATTATAATATTTTGTCGATCAAAGTGAGTTTACATCAACTAATGATGAATTTATGCTAAATACGTTAGTTGCTAATCTGACGAAAAAGACCTTATGAGATTCATTTTTTCAACAAAGTTGCATTAGCTACTTCTATTGCATTAACACATTAGATAATCTTAGATTAATTTAATCTTATTGCGACTATCGGATTTTCTCACCTTCTTTCCGTGCTAGTTCGAGATCGCTGTCAGATATAATCTTGTTATAAATCTGTTAGTCTTATAAAACAATTTCGGCACAAATGACTGCAACGCAATAACATATAACGGCAAAATGGAATATATAGAATGGAAAATTATTAATTCATCTTCTCTGAGCACAAAACTAGAGTAATGTATGATCTAGGATCCTAGTTTAGCTCTAGACTATAATTATAATTATGGTCATGGATCAAAGAAATACGGCAGAGAGAGGCTACTCTTTCTGCGTGTTGGTTTGATGAATCGTTTTATAGCTAAATAAATGTAACTAGATCTTTTAGAATTTAAATCACGGGAGGGATCAACAGTTTCTTTTTTTAAATGTTACGCTCTCACAATAAAACAATCTATTAACACATCTGAAACTGTGAAAAATATTACCGACATGCTTTAGAAGACGAAGTTTCTCATTCAGGCAGTAAACAGATCTAATGGGAAAAGCTTCATTAAACACTCTTGTTTGACACGTTAATAAAGAAACTTTCTTAGAAGTTTCCCTTCAAGGATGAACTAATCTGGATAACATGAAAAGAAATTTTCAAGGGTGTAACGGAATAATTAAAAGTAAACAAAATATGTTGGGAATACTCAGGCAGCCGCAGGTTCCATTAAGCAACTCGAATCTGAGTTAAATTTAGGGTGACTGTTTTAGGATACCGACTTTTTCTGTTTACTAATTGAAATAAAACATTTTATCTTACTCGGTGGACTTAATTTCAGCTATTCCTAGAATTCATGATCATAAAACTATCATAGACTAATCCTGCGCCATGCTGGATGACAAAATCAATCTTATTATTATTGCAATTATATAGCAACAAGGGAAGACTTTATTGAGGGCAAAATTGAGACCATATAGTCCTTTATTATAAGAGAAAAGAGTGATAATAACACAGGCGGAGAACAATGCAAGTGAAGTAGAAAGATATAAGAAAAAATATAACAGAAAAAGATACGAAATTGATTTTAGCTTTAACACCGAGATAGAAAAACCTTAGATGAAGGAGATATATTACATGGAACATGTGGTAGAGCCATTAATCTGATAGAATTTGCATCCGACTTTCGTGTAATATTTTATAGCAACGACCGTGTTATTCTAGACACAAAAAACAAAAGGGTTGGATCCTAAATAATGAAACAACATTATATTCGAGGTGTGTGGAATAATCATACTGTATTGTTGAAGTTATCCAACCAAAAGATAATTCACGACGACGGATATTTCGGAAGAATTCGAGAAAGTCTATGCTTTCGAAGGTTTATCCAAATAACCGAAGGATCTCTTACTTTGCGTTCGATAGAGAGAGGTGTTCGAGGTGCCGTGTGGTCGCAGAAAAACATACTTCGGACAGACAGAGCATTCTATAACGGGACGTGCATTGGAGATGTGGTCCTTATGGCAACATTTGAGGAAACAGTTTTTTTGTGTAGAATATTATTTTTCCTACATATTTATAGAATATTTTAACATTTTATTAAATACTAGCATAAGTGCCCGTTGAATTTCAACGGGTTTAATGAATCTAAATTTTCGTCAATGCAACATGTAAAAATCGCAACAATAAAATTGTGCCCTGTTTTAACCATCGAATATTTCTATATTATAAGACTGTTTTAATTAATTAACTAAAATCTCACAGAAATTCCATGTGTATAAATAGTACTTTCCTTTCTACTAAAATAGCCATTGTTATTAGTTTTAAATTGATTATAGCATTAGGATTTCAATTTCATTAAATAAGCAGAATTCCGTTTCCGAAAAATTGGTTCAATCTTCAATTGCCTCTGATAATACTTTAAATAGATTTTGGAATATAATGTACCTGAATATCGTTTATAGTCTGCTCAGCACTCTTACCTTCTCATTTTCCGAAACAACCACTTTCACCAGTTTTAAATGGATTTCAAACTTAGAAGAGAACTTGATTCAATTCAGTTAAAATAACCACATAACAAACTTCTTATTCCAAAGAAAATCCTTCTATAATATGCAATGTTAACCTAGAATTCATTCATTATGAAAAGTACCATGTACATATATTTCTTTCAACTAAAATAGCCACTCTTAACAGATTTTAATGGATTAATGTATCAGCATTTCAATTTCATGAAATAAGCGGAATTCCGGTAACAAAAAAATTTGTTCAAACTTCAATTGCCTCTGATAATACTTTAAATAGATTTTGGAATAAAATGTATCTTAATATCGTTTAGCGTCCGCTCACCACTCTGGACTTCTCAGTTTCCGAAACAACAATTTTCAATAGTTTTAAATTGATTTTTGCTTTGAAATATACTTGAGTCAATTCAGTACAACTTCCGCTTTACATACTGTAAATTCCAAAGTAACTCCTTTTATAATAGGCAATGCTAGCCTAAAATTATTTCATTCTGTAAAGTGAATAAATAAAGTTCTTTCTTTAAACTATAATAGCCACTGTTATTATATTTAAATGGATTATAAGCCTTAGAACTTACTCTGTATTAAATAAGCACCAAAATTCCTTTTATAAAAACAAATCAATTCATTAAAAGATCCGCTGTTGTTTCTTCGAAAATTGCCTGTTAACAGTTTTAAATGTCCTTTTAATTTTAATTGAATTTTAATTTATATTCGTTTTCAAACTTCGGCCATTGTTACGAAATTAATTCGAGGAATAACAATATAAATTCGTAAGCACGTATGGTTTACAAAGAATTTAATTTAAGAATGCTTTTTATTTCCATTTTTTCTAAAATGACACTGTTTATACTTTAATTTTTTTTATATTTACGTTAATATACTTATTTTCCACAAAACACGCCAATCTCTCCCTTTCTTTCCTCTCTTTCTCGTATTGAAGCACTCAAGGCACGCTTTGTCCCAGAAGGATGTATACAATAATAGTAATTTGAGGTGTAACAATGATAATGGTCGACATAGCAACATCACGTTAAAATGGCGAGATTTCCACAAAATATGCAAATTAAACGTTTAACATGGGATATTTCGAACTGTGGGCGAAAAAAGACGAACGAAATAAAAAACTTTATAAATTTTTCTTCAAAATGGTTCAAATCCGAAGGTCGTCTGTTAAGTTCTTCTAATTTTTATTTCCAAATGAATAAAAGCCTGCACGTCGAAAAATCGCGTTTTACATGTAAAGTAATGGGAAATGGAATGCCTCTCTTGGAGACGAACCAAGGAATTTATCGCGATTTAAATTTGTCATTCTCTGAATAAGTGTTAATCAAGCATCCTTACCAAATTTCGAGTTTCTACCTTTATTATTTCTCGAGTTATTAGCGTTTGCATAGCGTGACCAACCAACCAACCAACAGACGAAGACTATTATTATATAAAATTACTTTTATATTTGAATACTATACAAACAATAATTTAGAGAAAATAACTTTTGGCATGTTTTGAGGGAAGGTTTGGTGTCTTTTTCAGGCGGCGCCTTTGGCAAATCTATCGCAAATTAAGCGAACATTGGAGGGCTCTTTAAAGCTAACGATACAGCCTGTCTCCAGTCGTGCAACGCGCGTTTTAAGAGAAGAACCCGAAGAAAAAGCAGCGTCGATTTTTGCTAACAGAAATTTTTGGGTTTCATAGCATGAAGGATATTTCTAACGTTCTCAGCGCTTTAAAACTCGAATATCGCATTTTCCAGTTTCATCGGCAAAGAGGCTAATTACTTTCCTAGGGTAATCCGAAGGTAAATCTAAATTTGAAAAAGGCCGTTAAATTTTGAGCGAGGGGACGGTTTAACATGGCGTGGAAGCGATACTTGCAGCGAGTGGGAAGAATAACAGACGAGGAAACAGGGTCGACATTTTAAATACGGTAACAGGTGATTGCAAGATAATTTCGAACTGAAGAATAAGGTTTATCTTATAATGCAACGATCGCAACATAACAAATAAATTTCCAAAATTGTCGACCGGGAGTCACCAATAACTTTACTAAAAGGGCCACATGAGTCTTCATATACCAGTGCGCGAACCGCATGCGATCTTTAAAATAACGTGTTTGACCATGCTTAAATTTAAAAGAGTCAAATTGGAGATTTTTTTATTTTGTAAAGTGTTCTACGTCTATATTAAAGGTATATTTCTGCCACGCACTCGAAAAATATCGTTTACATTTCATTAACGATACTTAACGACACCTCGTGCTGTCATATATAGGAATTAGCATGTCTTTAAAAAAATGATGAGGTAAGGAGGGCCGGGTTAAAACATCGGATATGGCTCGTGGGCCGTAGTTTCCGATTTATACTTCTTTAAATCGCTTGTTGATGAAACACCAATGTCCGTCTCCCATATCTAAAATCGATTGTGACATGTTGCCATTTATATTCTGCGTATAAGACTGCATATATTTCACCACTTATCAACGTAGTAGTATTAATCAAAACTAAAAGATGTATTCATTTGTTTATGAAATAAATTACTTCCTTTTTGTAAATTTTATGAAAATATTTAATATTGACGTGACGTCATACTTTTGAATATTCAAAATTATAGTCAAATGCTTGAAAAATACACCCCGAAGAAATTGATTGCTACGGAAATGGATCGAACAAAAGACGAACCAAGAGGTAGTTAAAAGGGTCCAGGCGAAAGGGAACCATGAAAAAGCATTGCAAAAAAAGTGACATGAAAGAAACGCACGATGTTTTCCAAAAGAATAATTGTGCGAAACATTCGTCAGTGAATGACATTTAAATGCAATTTTATCCTTTAAAATATTTTTTTTGCATATGACGGACGAGTGAAATAATGAAATCGGAATTTCTAGAATAAAACTGACCCACCAAACCGCCAATCACCGACGAGCCGCCATGCCACTGCGGATATGTAAACCCGACCCAGACTTCCCTCTGCACTCAGGTTCCCTTATGATGGCGACAGAGTTAGTCGCCGAAACGTCGGCCATTAGGTTCGCTGTAACCCGGCTAGAAACCCAAGAAAATTTCTTCATAGAATAAAATTTGTATTTCGGCAAAATATAAATGAAACTCAACATAATAAAGTCGGTTATAAGCCAAATTCTTACATTAATTTTTAAAGAAGGTGGAAATTTTTTAAAGAGAGCCTTAAGGCCAATAATGAACGAAGGAAAAAGCAAAACTTAACGATATCGTATATTGACTTTAAACAAAAATTTCAATGATGGCGGCCATAAGTCTTCCGTTAGAACATAACATGCGATTGTGATTTCTATATTTCTATTCTAGATCGGAATATCTCTACATTTCTCATCAAAGTCGAAGTTACCACCGAGACATCGATTAAATGCCATATTGTATTGAAATCATTTATATTTATAATCCAAAAAGGTATACACTGGTGAGACATCTTCCGTTTACCGTTTGAGTGTAATTCCTATATATGTACAGTCGTTTCACTTGGATACGTCGCCAGACATGTGCGTGTGAGTTTCGTAAGATCCAGGTACAATTATGAGTCGAATGATCCAACATGAGAAAGTTTTACAAACGTTCCTAACGTATATTCTCAAGACGTTTCCATTTGCGATTCATCTGTCTTCTTAGAAATTCGGAAAATAGCTAATTGTTAAAGAACAAATTTTTCTCATTCAGGAAGTCATGCGCAATCTGATGTAATTGAGGATAACGCCGAGTGATGTTATTTCGGAACATGGAAGATGCTATTTTAGCAGCATCTGTATTTGTTATTTAGTAAATGAAAATCATATTTCAGGAATATACCACGTAAAACATAATCCAATTGAAACAGATCCAATTTAATACAAGTAAAACTCTCACCAAACGACATTTTCGAAACCAAAAAAGACCTACAAAGTATCAGCCGTCTTCAATTTTGCAAAACTCAGAGAAGTTTTTTGTTTCCACAATCAATAACTGCATTACTAAACATTCTTTTTGTTTCGCCTGGGTATTTATGTGAACTTTGAAATAAGATCAGTGAATAATAGACCAAATAAACCAGTTTCAATTACAAGCAAATGCCTCCAAAAATACGTATAAATGTCTATTTGGTAACCCATAACAATCACCTCGCTTCGATGGCTTACAAATATGTTCTACGTCGAAACTTGCTAATAATAATAATAAAATCTTGTAGTTCAAAAAAATGTCAAGTTTTTGTCGCATACTCTTTTAGCGTCGTAACTCACCAAGTGTTAAAAAAATTCAATCGAATCTTTTGAGATTAAGAAATCATCATTTAGTCCACCAATGAATATTCTTTTGTAACTAGTTAATCTTCTGCATAATAGGTGATGTTGAAATGTTACGCATTTTCAATGGAAACGTGGTAATATTATAATGATTTTCATGAAGTTATTATTTATCTACAATATCTTAATTTTATAATTCTCTTCTAACAAACGTGATTCATGTAATAAAGCTAAAATGTAAATTTTATTATAATATATAACGATATTCATAAAGCAGTAATGTTTTCGTCTTCCAGTCAATTCGTTTCCAGAGAATATTTCCTCGACTTCAAGCGCTCCAAGCATAGCAGACAAATAAGCGTGGATTAGGTTCCACTCAGGGTCCTAAGGGCCAAGTGGCAAATGAAGGGCTTTGAGCGAAGATTTGAAAAAATCCAAAGTCTGAGAAATCAATTAGAATGAGCCTCCGCTACACGCATTCGCAAATCCCTTTCACTTTTCATGTGCCACACACACACACTCCCTTTCACCGCTCACGATCACCACAGAAACCGGCAATTCTTCTTCTTCCTCCGCACAATCCCCTTCTAACCTCGAGACTATCAAAGGCTTCCCTTCGCAACCACCCGCGGACACGGACGCACGCGGAATACGTCATACCTCCTGTTGACCCCTGTCCTTGCTGCGACCTCTATTTCCTCCTCTCTCTCTCAAAAACAGAAACTTATCGGCGCCTTTGATACTCGGCTATTTTTTAACACGTTTTTTTAAAAGAAAGATCTTATTTGATCTCTCTGTCCGCCTCTATGTCTGTTTGTCTGTCCGTTTGAAGACAATTGAATTTTTTTGCTTCAAAGGATATATGAAAAATTGTTTTCAGAATAGATAGCTTTTACGAGTATATTATTTTTCCCATTGAGCGGATTTTCTCGGCAGTTCATATACATTCCGCTAGGTGGAATTTAAGTCGGAAAATTCAAAAAATTTTAATGGTATCACAGCTAAACTAAAGATTCTAGAAGAGTGAAGTTTTCATGGATGAGAATATCTAGGGAAGATCTAAATTTCAACAGTGCAATGTGTCCCTTCCTCAAAAGGGAAGGCAACCACGAACCCTGAAATTTTTAATAAAACCTACTTCCACCTTTTACTTTAGCAATGCAAATATACTTGTATTCTTTACTTTCACGCAAAAAAAGCTCTTCTCTGCCACTCTACCTTCCGTTTAATGAAGAACACATCTTGTTTCAGAAGGCTCAAAGTTTCAATTTCTATGTAATAATTTAATTTTCCTAACATACGCAGAAACTTAAGTGGAAACGCAGAACACTTTTCATAAATATCTCCCGCCGCAGCGAAATCGATAACATTTTTCCACGTTACTACGCATTTTGATCCTCTTATTTCATTTCGTTTTTGCGATTGCTGGAGTCCGCAGAAGCATTAATATTTGCGAAATAGACGTGAAATTTCATTGTTAACAAAGGTCAATCGAAAATGAAAGGCTCTCCCTGAAAAATGTTTTCCTCGAGTTCAAAGGTTAAAAGCAATCACAGAAGAAGAAATACTTGTCCGTCAGATGCCTCTCTTTCCGACTTCAACTCCTCAAGATTCCTTCTCGTCCTCCCATCATTATTTAATTAACACTCCAACCTATATACCTGACCCCCCTCCCCCTCTCTCCCCTTATACGCCCCGCCTCAATCTTTGCATCGTGAAGGGAGTCGCATTACCCATTTTTATTTCGAATTTCATCCCATCAGAGGCTTCTCTCTCTCTCTCTCCTCCCCCCCTCTCTAACCCCCCCCCTCTCTAACCCCCCCCCTCTCTCTCCTTTCCCTCCATTTATCTCTCTCTCTTTTTCGAGCCTTCTGAATCAAGCTCCGCCCACACATTCTGCTCTTCCCGCAAGAAAATTTAAGCATTTCTGTTTCGTGTTCTCCTCGCTAATACAGATTTAAGTTGTCTTAAAGCCTACGCTCTTTCCCTAACACCAATTTCGCCCCGCAAGTGCTCCTTCTGCTCTTCTCTTAATCATATTTATTGCATGGCTATCCATCTTGACGCTTTCAACTTTTTTATTCTCTTTTTAAAGTGTCCCTCTCCCTCTTTCTCTCTGCCCCTTTGGAATGTTATTTTACTCTCAAACGGATTTCATTTCGTCTTTCTCCCTTACTTGCACCTACGCACCAAATCATCAAATCAGATGAGCACAGAAATAAAGCGCGCCTACTTTCTGTTTTAAAACTATATCGATGTACTGTGGGAAGAGAAAATATAAATTTTAATATTTACCCAACGAAAAGAGTGAATCGACACCATAACAGAAAACACGTAAATTTATTATGCGCCATTGTTAATAAGTTTGTACTAAAAGTTTTAAAACCATTATTTATCTACTTTACTTCGATGCAAGTGTAACATCCACATTCGGATGTAAAGATTACATAGACCACAATGAGATGACACTGAAAAAAATGGCAATTACCTTAATTTAGAAGTTTGCTCCTGATAGATATTGACACGATATGTCTCTAATCATCATCATTCCATAAAATATATTAATAAAATATATTAATCGTTAGCAGTGGCGCAGCCAGTAATTTAGTTTATGGTAATACTTGAACAAATTTTTATCTGAGCATTTGTTTACTGATTTATATGCAAGAAACTTCGTGTAATGATATGAGCAAATAAATAAAGGCAGTGATTCTATTTTGGTGACCATAGGTTCATCTTATTGCCATCTGACGTCCGCCTACTCCGTGCATTTATTAAGGTTAGGTATATCCAATCTTTGGGGTGGAGTGAGAAAAATGCCAGGTTGCTTACTCCCCTGGCTACGCTACTGATGCTAATTGTATCTTTTAAAACCCTTTTTAGAACCAACTGAAAATATGAATGAGAAAATGGACTCGTTGAATTAAAATCGATCCGACATGTAATAACTCTCAACATTTGCACACGACATCTATAATTACCTAATTTATTTTATGCTACGTTAGAAAGCTGAGAGTAATTTTAGCCTCAAGACAAATAAACCTAAAATAGTTCTGAAAACGTGAGTCGCATTTCAAGTATTAAGGAACCTTCGTTAGGGAAATTGTACCGATCACCGGTTATGATTCGACATTTAAACTGTTATTCGCCTTCGTCATTACTCCTCCATTGCGACCTCCGCCTTAACCTCGTGTCACCTCTGGAGTTCATCTCTAGCCTATACCTCCACACTCAGCACCTCTTTCAATCTCATGTTCCGATATTCACTTATTCGTTATCCATTAAATTGAAATGGATAGGCTGGACTAATAATGCATATACCAGTGAAAATTACTGCCGTCATTTTCAAAGAATTCATCTCTATATTACTGTCTGACCAAGTTCCAGCTATTCGATCAATTACATTCCTCCTTTGAGTCCATGGCTTTATATTTTTTGGCAAAGAGATTTTTTAAATTATAACTTAGCATGGCATAAGGTTCATATAATCGATAACTTGTGCGTTCATCCTGGCATATCAAATTAAATTTGGATAATTGTTTCGCAGTATCTACCTGCATAAAAATACCTCTATTAATTTTAAAAACGGCGAATATCATCAAAAATACAATATGCACTGGTATTCAGTAAACAAAATATACATAATTGCTATAGAAACATCTGCTTTTTTCATGTGTACATAATTGTTTATCGGAATTTTGGGATATAATATTCAAGAAAATCAAGTTAATATCGTGGGGGAAAAAGAAATCATATTTATTGTTGTCTTAATTGCCATAATTGGTGGAGGAGTTGTTAGCCTAAGTACCAATAGTAGGATCGCAGGTTCGAAACCTGCCGTGTTCATGGTCGTATGTGTTTTGTCATTGTTATTATGCTCATTGTAAACGCCGTAATTCGATGTTAACGAGGCAGTAAATATTTTTTTAAATATTCACGATTTTCGAAAACCACATAATTCACATTTTAATCTTTTAACTTTTTTCTCAAATTATGGCAATGGAAGTATAAACAAATCATTAACTCTTTTAGTTTACCGTGAATGGTTACTAATGTCCTACTACATCCACCGGATTAGAAGCTTACGGAATGGTACTTATCTACGCTTCATCAAAATGATCTTGATGAGCTGTTTTTTGTTCCGAATTATATCTATTTATCACTTCAAAGGGCTCAGTGAGGATAAAATACGTTTCAAAAGGGAACAAAATGGAGTCGCTGATGTAGTGTTTGGATTCCGTGTAAGTCTCCCCTCCGGCCGAGTATTGCCTTAATTTTATAATTATCCTCAAATGCTTGACCACGACTAAAAAACGAAGGAAAACTCGATTATGAACCTTTATAGAATACTCTCACAAGAAAAATTTATTTTGATAACTTTATCTCATTGAAGCCTACGGCATTTTGGCTAGGGAAATTTTCTTACGGATACAGTATATAATAAGTACCTATTCATACAAATAGAATAGCAATACAACTTTCAAATGCTCTTTCAATATAAAATGTGAATATCTGATTTCAAAATGTTGGTTTAATTTTGAAAAGAAAAAATCCAACTCCCGATCCTGCTTTCATTAAATTTTAACTAATATCACTCGAGGAAACTAACTAGCATCTGCAACGATAAATCCTTCACTCTTACTCTCTTTCGATTAGATGTTAAAAATTTCTACTTGGAAATGATCTTCGTAAAAAAAGTTGCCAAGAACGGAAAGTAGCAGAAATTTAAACTTCTTTTAATAGGTTTGTTCCATGGGATATATATATATATATCTATAATATATATATGCTTCTTACACATGATATATATATCTATAATATATAGATGCTTCTGACAGATGATATATATCTATAATATAAAGACGCTTCTTACACATGATATATATATATATATATATATAAATACTAAGGAAGAGGAAAGGTAAGTAAGGATATTTTGGGCAACTAGGTGTTGAAGGAAACCCAGTGAACACTTACCGGAAGTAGAGCCGCTGGGGTGTTGGAGAGACACATTTGTAGAGGTTAGAGCTTTCGGGATGATCCCTTCGTCAGCACAAGAGAGACACAACTAGACACCTAGTTGCCCAAAATATATATATATATATATATATATATATATATATATATATATATATATATATATATATATATTGTGGCGGTACAGGTTCAACCTGTAGCACTGTTGGCCACATTAAAGCCTTGGTTGCAAAATTGAATAGGATTTTGGGCGCCCCGAAGACGAAGGAGAAATCGACGTCAGCGTGACCTTCCAGGTTCGTGGCCTGCGAGTCACGTTGCCGGAAGGGGGGGTGGAAAACGCAGTGCATCACCCGCGCCCTATATAAGAAGGCGTCTCCGACGCCTAAAAGAGAGACTTCACCTGGGTCGCGTCGGTGCAACAGTTCGAGTCAGTGGTATAATTTTTACAAAGAGTGCTTCAAGTCGTCGTCTGACGAAGAAACACGCAACCTAGAGGACTTCTGTTCGTAAACGGAGGAGCAAGTACGCTGTGGACTGGTCTTGAGTTTTAATCTCAAAATTTGAGGACTATAAGGTTTTCTGGAATTACTTTTGTTAAAGAACTTTATATACCTTTTGTTTAAGAAACTAGAGTCTACATAATTTGTGGTGTATTATTAGATAATACGTGTGTGATCTTTAAAAGTGTTTGTGAATTAAAAACAATAACTTTGGAATGTGAACTAAATGATTGTTACTTTGGTTGTTCTTGAACTATCTTGTGCACTTGCGACACGCTCGGCTCCGAACCTTGTAAATTAAATCGAAGCGAAAAATTTCACCTTTTCCGCTACAATATATATATATATATATATACTAGTTACTCTGTGCTTGCATTCTGCAAGCATTTTTAAAGTTTAGCATATTTAAAAAATTAAAATTATTCCCATTGAATTTTGTACAATATCATATAACTGTATAAATTTCAACTTTGTAGCTCATTTAGAAGTGCGATGTAATTTTATTCCTCGCATAGGACAATTATTTGGCAAAACTGTAGCTAAGATTTCAAATTTTAACGATATAGACGCTTCTTACACATGATATATCTATAATATATAGATGCTTCTTACGCATGATATATATATATATATATATATATCATATACTAGTTGTTATGTGCTTCCATTCTGCAAGCATTTTCAAATTTTAGCATTTTTACAAATTCAAATTATTCCCAATCGATGTTGTACAGAATCATATAACCATGTCAAATTTGGAGTTTGTTGCTCATTTAGAGTGCCTTATAATTTTAATCCTCGTATGGAGCAATAATGGAGCAAAACAGCTCCTAACATTAAGAATTATTACAGTCTCAGTTTTAAACCATCTGTTTAAGTAAAAACCCATAATTCTGACAAATTTCAAGTTTGTATCTCATTAAGAAGTGCCATATAATTATCACACTCGTATGGGGCCGAAAAAGGGCAAAACCAAACATTAAAAATAGGAATTTTTGCAATTTTACAATTTTATCTTAGTTTTCCATGTAAATTCTATAATCGTGCCAAATTTCAAGTCTCTAGGTCCTATGCAGCTGCCTCGCATTTTTTGTTCTCGCATGGGGCCGAAAAGGGTCAAAACCGCCCTTTAAAAATGAGAATTTTTGTAATTTTGTAATTTTATCTTAGGTTACAATGTAATTTCTATAACCGTGCCAAATTTCAAGTCTCTGGGTCCTATGCAGTTGCATCGCCTTTTTTGTTCTCGAAATGGGCAATAATGGGGCAAAACAGCCCCAAAAATGAGGATTATATCAATATCGGATTTCCTTCATTTGGTGTAGTTTAACATTAACAGCATTAAAATATAAGCCTCTGATTCCCATTAAAAGCTTATCCATATGAAAGGATAGAGCTTGTTACCAAGGATGCCTATTGTTAGACCCAGAAAAATTAGCAATTTTTTGCGATAAAAACTATAAAATTACGCTAATTCTACTCGGATTTGAATTCTGTCTTCAAAAATAAGAAACAACAATTTATATCCTATCCGACAGTTTAAGTCTCGAGTTTGTATCTTGATGGGAAGTAATTTTAAAATGCAAATATAGAAACCTCTACACCAATTTATATGTTTTCTTATGGGCAAAAAATAGGGCAAAAAGGGGCCAGAATAGCCCTTCAGAATAGGAATTTCGAAAATTTCGGATTTTTTCCTCCGGTTGTGACCAAGAACCTATAATCCTACCAAATTTCAAGTTTCCACCACATGTGGAAGTGCCACATAATTTTGTATCCTCATATCTATAATATATAGATTCTTCTTACACATGATATATTATATATATATATATGAGGATACAAAATTATGAGGCACTTCCAGATGTGCCAGGAACTTGAAATTTGGTAGGATTATAGGTTTTTAGTCACAACCAAACGAAAAAATCCGAAACTGGCAAAATTCCTATTTTGAGGGGCTATTTTGGCCCCTGTTTGCCCCATTTTTGCCCATAAGAAAGCATGTAAATTGGTGCAGAGGTTTTTATATTTACATTTTAAAATTACTTCCTGTCAAGATACGAACTCGAGACTTAAACTGTCGGATAGGATATAAATTGTAGTTTCTTATTTTTGAAGTCAGAATTCAAATCCGAGTAGATTTAATGTAAATTTATAGTTTTTATCTCAAAAAAGTAGTAATTTTTCTGGGTCTTACAATAGGTTTCCTTGGTAACAAGCTCTATCCTTTCATATGGGTAAGCTTTTAATGGGAATCAGAGGCTTATATTTTAATGCTGTTAATGTTAAACTACACCTAATGAATGAAATCCAATATTGATATAATCCTCATTTTTGGGGCTGTTTTGCCCCATTATTGCCCCATTCGAGAACAAAAAAGGCGATGCAACTGCATAGGACCCAGAGACTTGAAATTTGGCACGGTTATAGAAAAGTCATTGCAACCTAAGACGAAATTATAAAATTGCAAAAATTCCTATTTTTAATGTGTGGTTTTGCCCTTTCTCGGCCCCATACGAATGTGATAATTATAAGGCACTTCTTAATAAGATACAAACTTCAAATTTGGCAGAATTATGGGTTTTTAGTTACAACAGATGGAAAAAATCTGAGACTGTAATAATTCTTAATATTAGGGGCTGTTTTGCTCCATTATTGCTCCATATGAGGATTAAAATTATAAGGCACTTCTAAATGAGCAACAAACTCCAAATTTGACATGGTTATACGATTATGTACAACATCGCCTGGGAGTAATTTGAATTTGTAAAAATGCTAAAATTTGAAAATGCTTGCAGAATGCAAGCACATAACAACTAGTATATATATATATATATATATATATATATATATGATATATATATCATGTGTAAGAAGCATCTATATATTATAGATATATCATGTGTAAGAAGCATCTATATATTATAGATATATCATGTGTAAGAAGCATCTATATATTATAGACTAGTTAATGTGTGCTTGCATCCTGCAAGCGTCTTGTCTCATCCTAATATAACGAGTAGTTTAGACAGATAATTTTTAAATGCAAAAGTTTGCACCTCTGCGACGATTAATGTTTTTCATTATGGACAATATTGGAGTAAAAACAAACCCTGAAATTTATAATTGTAAAACTTTCCATAGTTTTTCATCATTTGATACGAATACCTCACATTTCTACAAAATTTCATCGATGTAGCACCTCTATATGTGTAGTTCTATAAAATTAATTGTTTAAAAATGATGAATTTTTAACAGCCACAATAATAAACTTTATTATATTTTTAATATTATTTACCGCTGTAATAGCATTCCTTAATTCTTCAAAATATTCAGCTCCCTAGCTCTAATAAAAGTGCATAAACATTAATTTTTTTTGCATTTATGTATTTTTGACGCCCCAATAAAGAAACATTTTCAAATATCTATGATCCCGTTTTTCTTACTCGGTAAGATCTACGTAAGAAAAAATTTCAGCATTGTAGCACATTTATAAGTAACTAAACCATGAAACATTTGTTTATATGTTTATAATATGTGACTGCATTATGCAAGCATTTTTATATATTAGCATTTTTACAATTTCGAATTATTCCTAATCAATTATGTCCAAAACCATATAACCGTGTCAAATTTTAAGTTTGTATCTCATTAAAAGTGCATTATAATGATTACATTCGTAGCGGGTAAAAATGGGGCAAAACCACACCTAAAAATTTGAATTTTTTCTACTTTTTGACTTTTATCTTCGGTTGCAAAAATATTTCCATAAGCGTGCTAAATTTCAAGTCTCTAGGTCATATGGAGCTGCCTCATCATTTTTGTTATCGTATAGAGCAGGCATGTCAAACCGGCGTCCCGGGGGCCGCATGCGGCCCTTTCTCTAACTTACTGCGGCCCGACGCTAATTTTTCTCTTAGTTAAATCGTTCGGATTTTATATAAATACTTTATTTTATGATAAGGACACGAGATTTTGTCTTAGTTGTTGAAATACAACAGAACGTGGTTTCTAAATCATTGTTTTTAATACCTAGTAAAACAGGTGACCAATCTTATAGATAAAGTTTATATTGCCAATCCTGGCCCACATTAATCAACCCTAATGTTAATGCGGCACTTCTGTAATACCCATCATTTCAATGCGGCCCTGATGCTTCTTCGAATTTGACATGCCTGGTATAGAGCAATACTGGGGCAATACAGCTCCAAAAATGGGGATCACTACAATATCGGAATTCCTTCATTAGGCATAGGTTAACATTAAAGGCATTGAAATATAAGCCTCTGATTCCCATTAAAAGCTTATCCATATGAAAAGATACAGCTTGTTACCAAGGAAGCCTATTGTTAGACCCAGAAAAATTAGCAATTTTTTGCGATAAAAACTATAAATTTACGCTAATTCTACTCGGATTTGAATTCTGTCTTCAAAAATAAGAAACTACAATTTATATCCTATCCGACAGTTTAAGTCTCGCGTTCGTATCTTGATGGGAAGTAATTTTAAAATGCAAATATAAAAAAGCCTCTGCACCAACTTACATGCTATCTTATGGGCAAAAAATGGGGCAAAAAGGGACCAAAATAACCCCTCAAAATAGGAATTTCAACAGTTTCGGAATTATTCCTTTGGTTGTGACTTAAAACCTATAATCCTACCAAATTTCAACTTTCCAGCACATCTGGAAGTGCCTAATAATTTTGTATCCTCCTATATATATATATCATGTTTAAGAAGCATCTATATATTATAGATATATCATGTGTAAGAAGCATCTATATATTATAGATATATCATGTGTAAGAAGCAACTATATATTATAGATATATATATATGAGGATACAAAATTATGAGGCACTTCCACATGTGCTGGAAACTTGAAATTTGGTAGGATTATAGGTTCTTGGTCACAACCGGAGGAAAAATCCGAAACTGTCGAAATTACTATTTTGAAGGGCTATTTTGGCCGCTTTTTGCCGTATTTTTTGCCCATAAGAAAACATGTAAATTGGTGTAGAGGTTTTTATATTTGCATTTTAAATTACTTCCCATCAAGATACAAACTCGAGACTTAAACTGTCGGATAGGATATAAATTGTTGTTTCTTATTTTTGAAGACAGAATTCAAATCCGAGTAGAATTAGCGTAATTTTATAGTTTTTATCGCAAAAAATTGCTAATTTTTCTGGGTCTAACAATAGGCATCCTTGGTAACAAGCTCTATCCTTTCATATGGATAAGCTTTTAATGGGAATCAGAGGCTTATATTTTAATGCTGTTAATGTTAAACTACACCAAATGAAGGAAATCCGATATTGATATAATCCTCATTTTTGGGGCTGTTTTGCCCCATTATTGCCCATTTCGAGAACAAAAAAGGCGATGCAACTGCATAGGACCCAGAGACTTGAAATTTGGCACGGTTATAGAAATTACATTGTAACCTAAGATAAAATTGTAAAATTGCAAAAATTCCTATTTTTAATGATTGGTTTTGCCCTTTTTCGGCCCCATACGAGTGTGATAATTTTAAGGCACTTCTTAATGAGATACAAACTTGAAATTTGTCAGAATTATGGGTTTTTAGTTACAACAGATGGAAAAAAACTGCGACTGTAATAATTCTTAATGTTAGGAGGTGTTTTGCTTCATTATTGCTCCATACGAGGATTAAAATTATAAGGCACTTCTAAATGAGCAACAAACTCCAAATTTGACACGGTTATATGATTCTGTACAACATCGATTGGGAATAATTTGAATTTGTAAAAATCCTACAATTTAAAAATGCTTCTTCATTATATATTGATGGATCTTACTTAGAATATAGAGGGCACACAAATTTCCAGTGCAAACTACAATAGTTGGGGCTGATATTTAATACATAATTGAATCAAAAAAAAATTATCAGAGGAAAAATTGCAACAATATGAATTTTCTTGGCCGTTAAAAATTACAAACTATTTAGTAACTTTTCATGGTTTAGGTATTTCTAAATGAGCTATGAAGCTGAAATTTTTTCCATTGGTAGAATTTGCCATATAATGAAAACGGGATTATAGAAATTTTTGAATTTTTATTCGTTCGACCGTAATAATCTCTTAAATGTTAAATAAATTCAATAAAGTTTATGTACATTCTGAAGAGCAAAGAAAGCTGAAAATTTTAAGAAAGTTAGGGAATAATGTTCCGGTGACCATTAACATTGAAAATATTGTTAAAATTTAGTATTGTGGCCGTTAAAAATTCAAAAATTAAAAAAATTTTAATTTATATAAATGCACTCCTAGAGATGCTACATGGATGAAATTTGGCATAAATGTGAGGTATTCGTAACAAATGTTAAAAACTTATGAATATTTTATAATTATAAATTTAGGGGTTTTTTTACCCCAAAATGTTTCAATAAGGATCACATATAAAGCGGTGAAGAGGTTCAAACTTTTGCGTCAAAAAATTATTTTTCCGATACTAATGCTTGCAGAATGCAAGCACACATTAACTAAATAAAATTACAAAAATTCTCACTTTTAAGCGACGGTTTTGCCCATTTTCGGCCCCATGAAGGAACAAAAAATGCGAGGCAGCTGCATAGGATCTAGACTTGAAATGTGGCA
This sequence comes from Uropetala carovei, assembly GCA_036926305.1. Classification (NCBI taxonomy): domain Eukaryota; kingdom Metazoa; phylum Arthropoda; class Insecta; order Odonata; family Petaluridae; genus Uropetala; species Uropetala carovei. The sequence goes on from JAXCHB010000092.1 coordinate 762,742, forward strand.
CAATTATAGAATTTTCATGGCAAACTAAGATAAAATTGTAAAATTGCAAAAATTCCTATTTTTAATGGGTGGCTTAGCCCCTTTTCGGACCCATACAACTGTGATAATTATAAGGCACTTCTTAATGAGATACAAACTTGAAATTTGGCAGAATTGTGGGTTTTTAGTTACAATAGATGGAAAAAATCTTAGAATGTAAAAATTCATAATGTTAGGGGCTGTTTTGCTCCATTAATTCTCCATACGAGGATAAAATTATAAGGCACTTCTACATGAGCAACAAACTCCAAATTTGATATGGTTATATGATTATGTAAAACATCGCTTGGGAATAATTTGAATTTGTAAAAATGTTAAAATTTGAAAATGCTTGCAGACTGCAAGCACATATTAACTAGTATATATATATATCTACTAGTGAATGTGTGCTTGCATTCTGCAAGTATTTATCTAATTTTATTATAAAGAGTAAGATCCGACAAATAAATTTTAAACTCAAAAGTGCCCTGCACCAATTTCAATGCTTTTCTTATGGGAAATAATCGCAAATTTGAGGCTGCCTGGAGTCGAACCGATGATACCTACGCAGGAGTTCTCAAATACAGTGGAGATATTCCCATGACATCTACAAACCCTGAAAATATCAGCTCTTTATTCCTGTTACTTTCGTCTATATGCAGGAATTAATGTTTTCCATGCTTTCTTATGGGAGATTTACCGAGTCGTCTCGAGTCGAACCCAGGCGACTTGCGGTAAAAGTAATAACGGTTCTCAATAGATCTCGTGGATATCTAACAACCGTCCAAGTTTCAATTTTCTATCTTATCGGATAGTGCCCGAAATTAATTTTCAAAAATGCCGCAATGCTTTTCTTAAGGGAAAAAACGCAAATTTCGGAATTTCTGGAGTCGAACCCATGAGACTTAGATAGGAGATCTCAATTTTTCTGTCGGTTTCTCCATGCCACCTACAATTTCTGAAAATTTCAGCTATCTAACTGTTGTAGTTTGGGCCAGACATTAGTATCCTCCTATATCCTCCTCTGTAAGAAGAGAGCTTATCTATAATATATAGATGCTTCTTACACATGATATATCATATATATAGGAGGATACAAAATTATGAGGCACTTCCAGATGTGCCAGAAACTTGAAATTTGGTAGGATTATAGGTTTTTAGTCACAACCGAAGGAAAAAATCCGAAACTGGCGAAATTCCTATTTTGAGGGGCTATTTTGGCCCCTGTTTGCCCCATTTTTTGCCCATAAGAAAGCATGTAAATTGGTGCAGAGGCTTTTTTATATTTGCATTTTAAAATTACTTCCCATCAAGATACGAACGCGAGACTTAAACTGTCGGATAGGATATAAGTTGTAGTTTCTTATTTTTGAAGACGGAATGCAAATCCGAGTAGAATTAGCTTAATTTTATAGTTTTTATCGCAAAAAATTGCTAATTTTTCTGGGTCTTACAATAGGTTTCCTTGGTAACAAGCTCTATCCTTTCATATGGGTAAGCTTTTAATGGGAATCAGAGGCTTATATTTTAATGCTGTTAATGTTAAACTACACCTAATGAATGAAATCCAATATTGATATAAGCCTCATTTTTAGGGCTGTTTTGCCCCATTATTGCCCAATTCGAGAACAAAAAAGACGATGCAGCTGCATAGGACCCAGAGACTTGAAATTTGGCACGGTTATAGAAATTTCATTGCAACCTAAGATAAAATTATAAAATTACAAATATTTTAATTTTTAAGTGGAGGTTTTACCCCTTTTCGGCCCCATACGAGAGTGATAATTATAAGGCACTCCTTAATGAGATACAAACTTGAAATTTGGCAGAATTATGGGTTTTTTGTTAGAACAGATGGAAAAAATCTGAGACTGTAATAATTCTTAATGTTAGGGGCTGTTTTGCTCCATTATTGCTCCATATGAGGATTAAAATTATAAGGCACTTCTAAATGAGCAACAAACTCCAAACTTGACATGGTTATATCATTATGTACAACATCGCTTGGGAATAATTAGAATTTGTAAAAATGCTAAAATTTGAAAATGCTTGCAGAATGCAAGCACATAACAACTAGTAGTATATATAGATAATATATAGATGCTTCTGACAGATGATATATATATAGGAGGATACAAAATTATGAGGCACTTCCACATGTGCTGGAAACTTGAAATTTGGTAGGATTATAGGTTCTTTGTCACAACCGGAGGAAAAATCCGAAATTATCGAAACTCCTAT